>JAGFPH010001028.1:238023-258350 GCA_018207615.1 Philaenus spumarius | reverse complement strand
ACCCTACTCCCCTGACACATGAATCTTCTGACGCCCTACTCCTCCGACATCCTATTATCCCCCCCCCCCTACTCCTTCACTCCCCTTACACTATAATCCTTGATTCCAAAATCCCTTGACACCTTACTCTTCTGGCACCCTAGTCTTCTTGCACACTACTCCACTCCCTAATTTCATAGAAGTGGGAAGATTGATAAAAATAAATAGACAAGATTGATTAATTGTAGCAAAACCTATATTATTCAGTTGTATGTAACGAAAAATTAAAGTCAATTCAAAGACAACTACTTTTCCTCTACCAATTGATTACCAAATACACGAAAAACTTTACACTGAGTGTAAGTCTCTTTAACACCCCTTCATTATTTTTGTTGATGGAAATAAAAACTTTGTTTATATCTTGTGTTGCAAAACAGGACCAATATTTTGACATATCTGACCTTATAGGCTTTTGGAAGGATTGGGGGGAGGGGTTAACAATTTCAAATATAAAGGTAGGGCATGTAATACACCATAGAAAAGCTTATTAATCAACAATCTACTTATTCATAATAGTAACAAATTCCCAAACAGTCTTCTGCGCCTGCGCATAGTAATAAATTGTCTGTCTTTTCTCTTGTACTTTTGACAGATTTACCAATAGGATTATTTATTTGAATCCTATTTTTTGTTTATAAAGTAAAATTAACATTAATTTGTTATATTTAACCAATAAATTTGTGAAAAAACAATAACACTATGTTAGTCATTTAATGTACTTCTACGCTTAGAAACTTTCCAAAATAGCCTAAGTCCAAGATTATTTGGCAGGCAAACTTAAATCCCTGGACTTAGTTCATTTTGGAAAAAAATACAAATTATGTTAATGAAATAAATAAATAAATAATTTGTACGTACATTATTTTTTAATAAAGTAAAAACAAATAATATTATCGACTTACATTAATTTTATGGTATTGACTGGTTATTGTAAAGAAACAATTCCTGAAAAAAACACCATTATTGTATTTAGGAGGGTTGGAAACAAGCTATTCGTTTATTTTAGGATCTGAATTTAATTACAAACATTTAACTGGAGTTACTATAATTTTACAACCACATTAGAACGTCTTAGACTAATTATTTCATTCGTTCTCTGCAATAGACTGGAAAGCAATAAAACAAACCAGTGAACACATTTACATTAATTTTGTCATACTTATCTAAATATATTTGCTCTCTGTAAAAGCCAATGGCATCTTTAGTAAACATTTCCATTTCAAATCTAGTTTAATATTACCTGCCTTCTGTTTTGTAATATCTGAAATATTAATTCGTATTACCTTATTTAAGAAACATAATTTTATCCGTACTACTGCAGGCAATCAGAACCATAATTTGATTGTTATTTTTGAAGTAATGTTATTTAAAAAAGTAATTATTTTAGGTTAAATTGATATCTATAAATAATATATAAGAGGATTTATCCTGACTGAATGACTGACTGACATAGAATCAACGTGGGCAAAATATTTTTAAGATACAAATACAAAAATTAAGTGTATATTTTTGTAGGTCATAGAATGGATTTTGAAAAAGTGTTATTAAAAACTTTAAAATAGTGAAAATTCTGAGGGTTACTCCCAGCCATATAGCTTAACATATAAAAAGACTGTTTACCACATAACAAAAGCTTAGCATCACATATTTGTTTACATCGGTTACCATAGCAACCAACTTTCACCAAGCAAAGTTTCACGTTTGTCAGTTAAAAAACAGTTTTAACTTTTTTATTGACATTTAAGTCATTCTAAAGTATAATAAAGTTTTAGACAAATTTTAAACTCCAAGCTTTATAATTTACTAGTGGACCCAGCAATGCTTCGCTATTGCTTGATTTAATTTAAAGGGTAGATATTCCATTTCATTACATTACTTAAGAAATCGAATTGCTAAGTGGTTTTTATGCCACTTAATAATATACTACACAAGTTTATATTTATAATTTGTAAACCTTTATAGATAATACAGTAATCCTTTTGTTAGCTTTTACCTAATCTGAAAAAACTGATAGTTGTAAAGTATTATAAGAAACCTAATTCTAAATTAGCCAAATTGTTTGAAAATAACCGTGTTTTTTCATTGTAGGCTTACCTAAAATTATGTTAAGTTTTTGATCCTGTTATATATATAATATAAAACAACCAATGTTTGAATTGAATATAGTAAGCATTTTACTTTCTCACTATACTATAGTATAGAGAAAGTATAGTGATCGCAAAAAAAAAATCGATGTTGAGATTTTTGTGGAAATGTCCGTTTTGGGACCCTCTGAGTTCAAAAAATTGGTTTTTACAAACTGTCTGTCTGTATACTTGTATATATAAAGCTAGAGTGAAAACTATTCAATCGATTTCAAACAAATTTACACCTGAAATGTCAAGTAGGCCTGTATAGATGCACGAAAAACAGTTTTGAAAATTTTTGAAAAACAACCCCCTTTTTGGCAAAAAAAACCCCAAAAAATCTGTTATTATTTTTTATAAAAAAACGGCTCTAACGATTTTGATAAAAAAACTGCTCTAACGATTTTGATAAAATTTGGCTTATTTGTAGCCTTTAATGAAAAAGTTTATGCAAACACGGTGGTAAAATCTATTTTGAATATCTAAATCCGTTTTTAAGTTATTTAAGAGATAAGTGAAAACGCAAAATCGTTGGTCAAAATCAAAGAAAAAAGCACCGCATATTAGGCTAATATAATTTTTTTTACAACTTTAAAAGTTTCCTTTTAAAATGTGATTATAAAATACTAATTGTGGTTAACGTTCCAAATTTTTGAAATTTCAACATAGTTAGAGCAATGAAAAAAATAATCGACCTCGGGCAGAAAAAAAAGTTTTGCAAGACAACAAAAATATAAGATTATTGATTGTTTTAAATAATTTATTTAAAACAGTTATTAACAAAAATAAAAAATATGTAACATACAAAATAAAAGAAAATTTCCTTTTAATAATTACTAATTTCGGTTTTATATAGAGGTGATTATTTTATCATTTATTAATTCATATTCAATGCGTCTTCAGGTTTATTTTGACTTTTTATTCAATAAGTAAGAAAGTAACAAATAAGTAAACAAATACATCAATGTTTGCCATAACATTTGCAAAAGTATAAGTTATTTCATTCCTAATCTGTGTATATAAAAGAAGAAAGTTGGATTACTTTCATCAAAGAGTAAAGCTTTGATTGCACATTGCCACGGTTTATAATAGTAAAAGTAATAAATTATTTCTTATTCCCCATCGTGACCGGAATCGTGTTTCGTGTTTGTAAACGCTTAATTTAATTTCCAACTATAATAACAGCAATCACACCTTCTTTGTTTATTGCAATAGTGTTTATTGCATGCATTGAAATTATATTTTTATAAATAAAAACAACGAATAAATCACAATCATAAAAGTTACTTGCATGAAATATTTTTCTTTAGCAAAATCAATATCATTTTCACATAGGTAATTTCAATTTGAGATAAAATTTCCAGTGATATGATAAATACACAATAATTGGCTGTAGAAATATTATTAAGAAAGGATATTCATAAATACGTATTGAAATAGATTTAGCTCGCACTTAGTGGTAAATATGGAACCATTTCGCTTTACTTACTAGCTAAATAAATCAAACATATGCTACCTGAAAATACAACAGAAATAATACAAAAATAAATTTTACGAGTACTTAACATCAATAATTAATTAATTATTTAACAATAAAGGCTAAACTCATGAATAAACTAAACGAATTTATAATTTAGTAAGCACATTTTTTAAACAATTAAACGATTTATATTCGAAAATCTTGTTTTCTTTTTTGAAACCAAATTTGAAATAACTTCTTCATAAAACAGAATACGTATTAAAAATTATCATTTCCACAAACCTAGCTCGGCAAGCTTAATTATTATTAAATTTAAAACTCATTGTATTTGTACCCAAGTCACAAATTTGAATAAAAAGAGTAATAATTTTGTCCTTCTGTGTGACTTTTATAACTTTATGTAATTTACTTACTTCTTCATGACGCGTTTCGACACTTTATTCCGTCATCAGATTCTCGCTCTAATGAGGTCGTTAACACATTTTAAAATACATATTACAGTCAACATAAAACAAACACAAATATACGCGTACAATAACACAATAATACATACGGGGTCACTCACCGTATTCGACGATGTGCAAACGTCGATGTTGACTGTATTTTTATTATTTATTAACTATCTAAATTATTTAATATCCAATTGTATTGGCTATTTCACCCACTAAAAATCACCTAATCGCAATAAAAGAAAAACCGTTAGAAATTAAATGATCTGTACTTTAATTTTTGTATTTACAAATTTGTTCTAAAACGTATATTTACATATATAATCATCGTTTTAAATTGTAGTTTACCAAATCAATTGATGCCGCGCAAATAAGCAATAGGAAATTACACAAATATGTCACTTCTCTTAGGCCCAATATCGCTCTACAGAAATATCTTTACAATAATATAAAGATACCTTTGGATTCGTCAATATTTTAATTTTCTAAAACTGCCTTCCAATCAGACGTCCCTCTTATAATTTCAAAAAATAAAGGTTTCAGTAAACCCTTGCAATTGGACAGTTTTCAACCAATGAAACAACACATTTTAGATTCGATATATCTCTTACAATTCGATATATTTGTAGAGATATGTTTATATCGTTTTGTAGAAGAAATTACAATCTTTCGTTTCGTGTAAAGCAAACCACATTTACTGTAACGGTTTTATTCGTACAGTATTGGGAAAAACAGATTTTTGTTGAATTCAAAACTCTCTTTTCTCATGCTTTGAAAGCAACCGTTACAACGGTGGGTCACCCACTATGTTACATAAACTTCGTGCGCGGAGAGGTTTAATTTTTTTTATCTCATTGTGTGATTCAAGTAAAGCTAAGTCAAATACTTTATGATATAATAATTTACAAGTATACGGTTTAATTCTTTGATTATTATCTACACTTTGTTATACTATACCTAGCGCAAAGATTCGTGGCGGCTGAGAGCTTAGGACGGTCGGGGAGGTGTCCCTAGCCCTAATTAGCCCTCGCTCGGCCGCTACGGGTTATGGTCATGAGTGACCTACTAGGCTCAAGGCACAGTCGGTACAATTTTTTGCATTCACCATAAAGTGTAAAAATAACGTAATTTTTGTAATCTGCATCAAATAACAAGAACATTAAGTCCAAACACGATATAATTGCTTGTTTTTTTTTTATATACATTTTGAAAAACTGCAGCATCTATTGAACATAAAAAACAAAAAATATGCTCAATATTTAACAAAAATGTAAGCGCCATTACATGTGTTTATTGACTATAATAATAACAGTAGTCAGCTGTTTTTTATATAATCAAAATTAAATAGGTTTTGTGAACAAACCCACCTGTTGAAGTTAAAACAATACACACTATAATAATATTATATAGAGGTAAAATATGTTTGTTTGAATGTAGGGGGTAATCTCTGGAACTACTGAACCAAATTAAACTTTTTTAATGAAAAGCTACACTATCCCTGAGTAACTTAGACTAGAATTGATATTGATAAAAACATTTTTTATTTCAATATTTGTAAATTTAGGTACATATCGTATATCAGCTGTAATACCAATAAATAAGCAACATTATGAAAAACTAAAAAAACAACAATAATTGAATAATAATAAAAATAATTTTTCAATTATTGAAAATTGAAACTTATATCATTCAAAACGTATGCAAAGAGGTGCACAAACACATAAAACACATAAGAAGGTAAAATAAATTAAACATAATTTTAGGTTGGGCCTAGACTGATGAATCAACACATATATTTCATGAATGTATTTACATTTATTACCATATAGCAACCAATTGAATAAAATAGCAGATAAAACAGTTGATTCGGATGTCCAGCTTTGTACAAAATAACATTTTAAGTTAGGCCTAGATTGAACCAACACATGTTTCAACACACACAAACCAATAAAATCTTGCGTTGTGGAATTTAAAAATAAGACAAACTATGTTACATCCTATTTAAAAATAAATAAGACATATTATAATTTAATAGTAGACCTATTTATTGATAATATACGGTAATTGATAGTGAATAACCAATATTAACAGCTGATTTCAAAATATAAAACAATTGTTTCTATTTCTAACTTTTTGGTTAGGTTTTTGATTAAGTATAGACCTCAGTCTTACTGATTCTTTTAATCTTTATTATAACTGCTGTTATAAAATATACGAAATAATTTGATTTGAACATTTAACACTATTTACTATCTTAGTTTTGAGGTTATTATTAGTCCTACGCCTTTATTATAAATAAAACATAACATATGTTTTTAGAAGGTTTCATCGGGGGTTGGCGTGCGGAGCACGCAGGGGTCTCCCCTAGTTGATAATAATTTATATTTTATCTACATATCACATTTAAAGACTCTTTAAACATACGCCTATTTAAAGAGCACTAATCAAGCCACATATATCTGATAAAGGACACATACTAGTAAATAGTCGAAATTAAGAATTTTTTTTTTACTTTTCACTTTATTTGATCAATAATTAGTCTGACAAACTTCATGTGGCTAAACATATTTTATTGTTTGGGGATATGGTTTCACCTTCAGCTCCTGTGAGAATCCGGATAACAATTCATGTACAAAATTGTAAATAGCTATAATTTCTAAATAATCTTAAAAATATATCTTGTAAACTGTCTTTTATTTTAAAACAAAGTGAATAGGTACTTAATAGCATCGCAATTATTTCGTGTTTGGACTTAATATTCTTGTTATTTGATGCAGATTACAAAAATTACGTTATTTTTACACTGTATGGCGAAATGCAAAAAATTCTACCGACTGTGCCTTGAGCCCAGTAGGTGACTCTGACCATAACCCGGAACGGCCGAGCGAGGGCTAATTAGGGGTAGGGACACCTCCCCGACCGTCCTAAGTTCTCAGTTGCCACGAATCTTTGCGCAACTCCTAATTTACTCCTAAATTCTGTGCTAAACACAATATTGTACCTAATTACATTTGCATTGTAATAAAGAATAACTCTACAGCTGCCAGAAAAGCAAAATCAATAGCTGAAAATACATGGTTAAGAGAGGAAATCAGAACATTGTATATTAAGAAAGAAAGATTAAATGAGACTTTGTACAATTACCACTTAGAATTGGCTAACTATCTATCTCCCCCTGAAATAGACAGTTTGTTTACAGAAATAAACAAACGCATCATGGCTAAAGTATTGCTTAAGAAATCAGTCCTTGACAAGAAAATGAACTAACTCTTGTCCAATTCATCACAATCAAATGTAAATGTTTATTCAGACCATATTTTTTTCCCCCGTATTACCAATTTAACCAATATTGAGTTCAATGAAGCAGAATCTGAACTCCTTAATAAGGGACTCAAGCATAACATTAAATCCAAATACAATGACCTTCGGTCTGCCCTTATCAACACTGAGGAAGCTATTCAATGCTTACCTAAGCAAACACAAAACAGTATTAGATGCATCATTGATCACAAGGCCCGGAACCAGATTAAGTTAAATAAAAACAAGCCACCTAGTTTCAACAAGGACCTAGTCTGTACTAAGAATATTAATAAGAAACTGTATGACAACAATGCAATTATAACCAAGGCAGACAAAGGGAATTCACTGGTCGTAATGCACACTAATGATTACAATTGCAAAACGCAGGAATTCTTCACCACCAATAATATTGTAAACCTAGACAAAGACCCAACCACTAAATACCATAAAGAAATTAATAAGCAAATTAACGAAAGCAAACATTTAATTAACCAAAATATTAAAAACCAATTAAAAATGATGAAACCTTCAGCCCCTATGTTAAGCGCACTACCCAAAATTCACAAACTTGACATTCCTATTAGACCTGTTGTGAATTTCAAAACAGCACCTTCATATAAAATAGCTAAATTTCTAGAAAGGACTATTAGAAATGAAATTAATCTTGAACCTAGTTATAGCCTCACTAATACCATAGACCTTGTAAATAAAATTAAAGATATCCAAATTAAACATGGATATAATCTAGCTTCCTTCGATATAACAAATCTCTACACCAATATACCAATTAATGAAACCTTAATCATTCTTGAAAATAACCTTGTGTCGAACAGCAAACTCAGCAAAGAAGCCATATCTGAACTATTGGACTTACTACGGACATGTCTCCAACAAAATTACTTCCATTTTGATAGCAAGATCTATTCGCAAAATGATGGCCTAGCAATGGGATCTCCACTGTCAGGAATACTAGCAGAAATATTCCTACATTAAATAGAAACCCAGTCCATAATGAATATTAACAACAAATATTATAAGAAAATAATATATTACTACAGATACGTCGATGATATAATTTGTATGTTCAACGGCACCAGAAGACAACTGAATAATTTCAACAAATATTTAAACAATATCCATGCATCACTCACATTTACCTCTGAATTGGAAAACAATAACCAATTAAATTACTTAGATCTCTCCATCACTAAAATAGGAGCTAAACACAGTTTCAAGATATTTAGAAAACCGTCCCAAACAAACCACTCCATTCATTCCTCATCTAACCATCCACAATCCCACAAATTGGCCGCTTTTCACAGTTATGTGCACAGAGCACTCTCAATACCCATGAACACAGCAGACCTCAATAATGAACTTAATATAATTAAACAAATAGCAATAGTTAATGGTTACAAAGCTAATATTGTGGATAATTGTGTTCGAAAACATAAACTGAGAACCTTAAAAAACCAAAAACCCTTAAACACAGCACAAATTCCACCCAAACCAAAATTTGTGTCCATGAAGTATAGCAGCTACCTCGAACATCCTATCCGTAACCTTTTTAGGGAAATAGGATATAAAATAGCACACCGAACTTCTGGGAGCCTAAGCCACATTTTTAATTCCAAATTCAACAAAGTCCCCAACGATCCATTTACAAAATGTGGTGTATACAAATTACATTGTGACAACTGCAATAAACAATATATTGGTCAAACTGGAAGGAACTTTAGAACCAGGTTTAAAGAACATTTACCGCACAATAACCGATTAAAAATAACCTCTAATTATGCCGAACACCTGATAGACAACGACCATAAATACACCGACATCGCTAGCAATATGGAAATTATACATATTCTGAATAAGGGCAGGACTATGGACGTATTGGAAGAATACCAGATATATAAACAATTCAAAACCAACCCAGATAGTTTATTAAATGATAAATTGAACTTTGCATCTAACTGCCTATATGACACTCTTGCTACATTAGATAAGAATGTCTAAGATTGTGGACTATGGCATGTCAATAAGACCAACCTTATAAAGTCACAGTGAATAGTTGACCTCCACACTAGTAAGATGTGGTCATATCAGGAAATC
Source organism: Philaenus spumarius (assembly GCA_018207615.1). Taxonomy (NCBI): domain Eukaryota; kingdom Metazoa; phylum Arthropoda; class Insecta; order Hemiptera; family Aphrophoridae; genus Philaenus; species Philaenus spumarius. Next base: position 248,844 of record JAGFPH010001028.1, on the reverse strand, counting down.
AGTTTTTTAATATTTTTTTGACTTGTACTGCAGTACCTAAACTTTTTTGTTATATTTATTTATGTGTAATGTGTGTCAGTGTTATGTGTGTATGTGTTTATTCATCTGATGATGATATGTGTTATACCGAAACAGCTGTAATAAAGTATTAAAATATACTAAACTCAAGATTGCTATTTGACGTAAGTACTAGTAATAAACATCCTAATTTACTATTCAAACTAGACCTAGTTTTGTTAGAAGTCCCAGTAGGGACATAAAAACTGGTGTTTTCAAAATAAGAAATTTGAAATTGATATATATTTCTATACAGTTTTATTTAGAACTAAATTACAAAGCTTGTATATTTTGAAAAGCCTATGTACTACTTTTTATGTAGGCCTAAAGTTGAAATTTTTCCTTTCTTTACTGAACATTTTTGTTTCTTGAGCAAATAACTTTGTAAATGTTTACATCAATACATTTTTTACTGGCATATATGAATCGTTTGAACCTTTATCTACAAAAAAGCTATGGAACACTTTTGGATTGGGATATAACTACTATATTTGGAGAATTGTTGAAAAATCCATTTGAATTAACACTGCCGCTTCTAGGGTTAAGAAATACGCTCACATTGTACAACAATTTAATACATAAAAAAAATACATTTTGTATGTAGTCAACGGATTTTAAAGTTTATGTATTGTGCTACTTTGGGTTTCGTGCTTACAAAATTAAAAAAACTTAAACCTCAAGTAATGATAACCCGTGAGTTTCAATTTCTGTCACAGTCAATGTACTCGGGTGTGGATATCATATGAGTTTTGGAATAGATATAAAACATGCTAACCCAAATATTCCGATAATCTATACTCAACAAATTATTCATTCCAAATTTGGGAGAGAGAAAAATGTGTTAAACCCTAAAACGAATATTTTATGACACTTTCATGTCGGGAAAGAAGTGAAAGGGCTAAATTTAAGTAAATACAAATTTGTATGATGTTCCCAAAACGTTTGCTAAATCATTGCTGTTAGAAGTAGTTATATACTTTTCACATCAATTATGGGAATTTTTAACTTTGCGAAAAACTTATGCAAAATGTGTTTTGTATACATTCGGTGGATGTAACACAGTGTTTAGGAAACATTTCCTCCTCCTAGTAGTGACCAATAATAATGTACGTCCTCATTAGTTGTTTTTGAATATGTGGTTAGTTCACTGTATTGAATATAATGACAGTGTCATTATACACTATACATTATTAGTGTCATTATGGCGTGTTGATACACTGTTATTGTCATTTATACTACCGGGTGGTTCAGAATGAATATCGGGGTTTTAAGGCTTCGTAGTATTTATTACATTTAACTTACAATTATAAATAATAAATTAAATGAAAAAGCAACTTAAACAGTTTTCAAATGTTTAATGTAACCACCATTCGAAATACGGCACACGTCGAGTCAATAGACGAGTTCGTTCCGAACATTGTTCAGTGTGTAATAAATTGTTGCAAAACTGCTTCAATCTAGTTTCTTAAGTCGAGAAGTCAGCTGGTAGAGGAGTCAGAAGGTAGATATCCATTATCATTTATGCATTTTGTACACTTATTGGTTGTCTACGTCGCTTGAACGAGTTCGTTAGCAAACAAAATCCAACAAGCGGAAGCTACTTTTTGAGATTTTTCCTACGAGAATGAAACTTTTTAAGAGTTTTTTTCTAAGAAAATAAAAGAACGATAAAATAAATGTTGGTTTCCCCCAAATCGATCAAAACGTAAAAAAGATAAAAATTCATGGTTCAAATCCACGTGGTGGATCCGATGCCAATGGCCGAATTTGTACGCTGCGAGCGAAGCGAAGCTCATAACTTGAGGCCGCAAGTTCGAAGTGCAAACTCGCATAGCGAGTATTACCGCTGCGAGTGGAACGAAGTAGAGCGTGAGTCGAAGCTGGAGGCTTAGGTGCAAATAAGTTTTACTAATATATTTCGTACACAGAGGCAGCTATTCAATTTCCCAACACAGTAGACCGAATTCCCAAATTGTTGGTTGAAACCCTAAAACATAGGCCTATAAAATTAATTTTGGAAATTTTCGTAACTTACGTTAGAGGTTAATCTGTGTGGTTAAATTATTTTCCCTTCCATGTAATGGAATCACAAAATGCATTGACGTAAAGTTTTACAGTACAAAGTGATAAAGTAAAAGACCTAAGGGTAAAAGGATGGGTAAATATGAAAATAAATACAACAGATATAATAATAATACTGGTTAAATAAAACTGTCTCTTTATTTCAAATCTAAAACCGAAGAACATTGCATCTGAGGATATTTTCATAGACAGCAATGGTAGAATAAAAGCAACGTATTACATTGAACATAGTTTGTGCTATCCATTGTTTCCGAACTATTTTCATTACTCTAGAGAAAACAAAGGGGTTTAGTTTGTGAACTTTTTCCAGACTTTCCATTTACACAACATAGGTTGGGTACAAAGTATTGAGGTTCGTTTTATCTGTAAATGTTTTTCATAAAGTTTTTCTGCTTCATTTATTTGTTCAGCGGTAAAATATGCATTGAGGGTTGCTCAGTTTAAAGTGTGTGTTTCTTTGTTTGCTGCAGTTTACCATGTAGTAGTAGCAATGTAGTTTTTTCAGATGGGGAATGCGTTGTTCACCATCAAGAGATGCACTTCTCCTACTGAACCCATAAACCCTAACCTCTTTTTCCAACATCATGGTAACGAACTACTTTCGCATTACTTTAGACCAGGAGTAATCGTGCTTAGTGTATCTCTACGGTCTCGTAGGTTTGTCCTATTCTATTCCTCTACTCGTGTTTCTTCCTTCTTGCTTAGCAGAACAACTCTTACATACTGGAATATAACTTTCCATTCAACTCGTCGACCACCAATCGTGAAATGATGTTTCCAGGTGTTATTTTTACAATAACTTCCTCCAGTCTGTACCGTTCTTTTGCCCACCACGTGCATTCAAAAAAGGAACGAACCACGTCATCTTTCTCAGCCCCACGCATCCTGGTGTTCTTACTTTCAATATTTTACACAGATATCTTCTGAAAAAACCTGCTTCTGTAAACACTACGTAAGATAAAAATCCACTTCCCTTGCTTCATTTGCAGTCAAGATGTTAGGTCCTGTTTGAGACAATGCGTCCATCTCCCTGCCATCTTCCCTGTCATAAAACCATGGATCCGATCTTGGATCCAGGGATTCTAATTTCCATCCAACATTGGGCCCCTGCCGTCTACTTTTTTATAAAGCAAGTAAATCCACAGGTACCACTCTGGCAGTCTAATATCTATCATCTCTGGCATTGTGCCCTCGAGATTCTTCTACAAACAATAAATAGAAATCTTACTATTCTTATTCATCGAGGTAATATAACAACAGTGTTTTTTAGTAACAACATAATACCATTAATGCTGTTATTCTTAGGTTGTATTCAGAAATATAAAAATGTCATCTTAGATTGATGTCAAACGATGTTGGGGCTTTTATTGCATTGAAGCCGGCATATTTTTGAGTCGTTCTCAATTGCGGTTGTGTTGGAGTTTACGCACAAACAACTTGATCATTTGTTACAATCACATAATATACACACAACATATAAATAATGCTACCTGAGAAGTCAAATTTGATTGAGATACAATTCAATCAAGTCATGGTGTATTAGGAAGTGAATCGAATGAAGGAGGTTATATTTGCGCAATCATTCCAACGAGCCAATAATAGAAAACCAAGAATTGTGTTTTAACTTTGTTACCCACAACACATTTAAAACTTCATTCTGTATTAGTTGTTCGGACTGCAGTTAAATAACTTTTAATTTAACTTGGCATGTATGCTGTACAAACTTAGCCACTTCTATAATAATTTAATTATATTACATTTTAGTCACAATTTTTATTATTATTAATTACTTCATTTTATTTAGATCATTTATTTAACCACACTTGTAAAGCTTAATTTCTCTACAAGCTGTTTGACGACCCAGCATTCATGAAAAAAATTCTGTGGCTTAAATGATAAACGTGTCTTAAATGATAAACGTGGCTTAAATGATAAACGTGTCTTAAATGATAAACGTGTCTTAAATGAGATGACATATTAAATAGTACAATTAGTCACGTGAGGACTGTAGCAGAAAACCCTTTCGAAACTATAACGAAAGTAAGTCAGAATCTATTCTCAGTTAATGTGTGGGCAGGAGTTTTCCGAAGTTATGTCATTGCTACTTACATTCTGTCAAATACATTGAACTTTTCTCACTATATTGTATTTTTTTAAGGATATCCTTACGGAATTGTTGGACAATATGCAGTTAGACAATATAAAAATGAATTTTATTGCTTCTTTGTTTCTTTTTCGTTTATATACTCAATAACTATTTGACAGATTTCACTAAAAAAATCACATATTATCTATATGTCAGGAGTGTTTGAACATTACAATTACTACTGCCTAAGGGGTTGAAATGGGGTTGCTACCAACATACAATAAACACCAATTAAACTAACTTCCTACAAGCTATAAATCTAAAATTATATTATATTATTTGTAACTGATATAAAACACAATTTAAATCAAAGGGATGAAATGGAATAACTATTCCTAAAATTAAATAATAATGTCTACACTTACTTTTTCTTTATTCTCGAAAACAACTCAACAAACTTGTCAATTTACACAAATTAGTAAAATTATTGTTTAGAGAATATGGTTACTACAAATATATTAAAATGTGGTAGCTACCCTTATACAATAAAAAAATAAATTGCACGAACTTCCTACAAGCTATAAAGCTAATTTTGTGTTATATTATTCTTTAGTAACAAAAAAACCATTTGCAATTCGATTACTTATGTCACAGTAATGAAATGTTATAACTACCCTTAAAATTAAATGAAGCAATAGCGAAGCATTGCCGGGTCCACTAGTGACAAATAAGTAAGAATAAATTTATTTATTAAATACTTCAAATCAATCAATGTTAGATACAACTAATATTTTATACACTACTGGAATTACAATACCTGATGTTAATGTCAGTCTGTACTGACAGGTTCCGTAAGCTATATTGGCATTTAATTCCAGATTAGTTTCCCGATAATCAACCTGGCATTTACTGCACATAGCTGAGCTACATGGCATATACATATGATTGATTGATTTTTTATTGTTTCTGCTTCACAGAATTAATACAAATTATACAATTTAATAATAATAACAAACTTACATAATATTTTATCAAACTAAAGAAAAAATTAACAAATAAAATAATAAACTTTTATAACAAATAAAACAATAAAAATACAGTAAACATAATGGAGACCCCGAGGTAATCAAACCTGTGAGGTGTTTTTATTCACGTATATGAATATAATATAAACAGTTCAAAGAAAAAATTCATGAGCTGAGGCCGACCGTGATCCGGATAAATAAATACTACATTTATCTTAAGGATCTTACAAAAGCAAATACAAATATTTGTAGATATAAACCAAAACACAGGCAATAAGATTTGGAAAAAACAACACCCGGATATAACACCAAAACTATACAATGCCGACTTTCGTTAATTTTGATAATAAACGAGCCTGCTGAAATAAAGACTCAAAGTAAAAGTCAAGATATTACATTCAAATAAGAATGGGCATCTTCATATTACGTGGGGATATAAATAACCAAAGTAGCTAAATAAACAGAGTAGCCTGATGATGCCTAACGGAGAAACACATGTTGCTCAGCAATAATTTATAATTGTGAAATTTTACCATTTGGTTATTTATATCCCTACTATGGAGTACCAAGTACCTACCAACTATTTTTACCTTAAAAAATATTACGTAACAAATTGGAGAATTTGTGTCTGTTAGAACATGATTTAATACTTTTATAAGTAAGGTGTGCATAAGCTTTCATATAAATACTTCAATTTGCTTTAATTACAAAAACGTTTGATCTATTCCGCAATGTCAAAGCTGGGCCATAGAGTGCCATTTCTGTCGCCGCTTCTGTAAAAAAAATTCTTAATCTCTCTATCTCTCTATATATATAAAAATGAATTGCTGTTCGTTAGTCTCGCTAAAACTCGAGAACGGCTGGACCGATTTGGCTATTTTTGGTCTTAAAATGTTTGTAGTATTTCATAGAAGGTTTATACGAAAAGAAAAGTTTGAAAAGTTTCCCGAAAAAGTTTCAAATTTGGAAGAAACTGAACAGCATTTATTGTATGAACCCAAAACCATAGCTCACAAAAACAGCTGTTCGTATAAAAAGCTTATGTTTGTTTACATGTATTACCATAGCAACATTACTTAGCAATGTTAGATTGAAAAACTATAAACAAACACAAATAAAAATGCTTACAGAATTATAATTCAACTCAAACATTGGTTATTAAATATCTATATAGGCCTACTTAGAGATATGCTGCTTAAAATATTGTTTATATAAAATATATCATAACTATGAAGTTTTTAATACTTTTCAAAACATATTTTCGCTATCAATAATAATAATAACAAACAAATTATTTGACACTATGCATAACCATAAACATACACTAGTTTAAACATATTTTATTGGACCCCAGCTAATTTAAACCCTCGCTAAGAAAGGGTTAAAAGAAATTCGAAATTTTAGGGTGGTTTGGGGAGGGGGGTAAAATTTACTAAAAGTCCCTATAAGAACGAATTGAAATGAAATTTGGTAGCCTACGTAGCTTCCTCTAAGGCCGTAGGTGCTCGCTATCTATATAGGCCTACTTAGAGATATGCTGTTTAAAATATTGTTTATATAAAATATATCATAACTATGAATTTTTTAATACTTTTCAAAACATATTTTCGCTGTCAATAATAATAATAACAAACAAATTATTTGACACCATGCATAACCATAAACATACACGAGTTTAAACATATTATATTGAAAACTAAACAAACAATCTGAATTAAACTAAATGCCATTAAAATATCACATTCGTAGCTTTATTTTGATATATAATTGTATATTTAAATACTAAACAATATCTTATACTAATTAGGCCTATACATTTAAAATTACAAAATCTATTTGAACCATTTTGTTACATCCTAAATTAACTCGGATGTTACAAAGTGATTCAAATATCTTTTCTACGACCCCCAGCTAATTTAAACCCTCGCTAAGAAAGGGTTAAAAGAAATTCGAAATTTTAGGGTGGTTTGGGGAGGGGGGGTCAAAGTTACTAAAAATCCATATAACAATCAATTGGAATGAAATTTGGTACGTAGCTTCCTCTAAGGCCGTAGGTGCTTGCAACATTGTCAATGAAATTAAGTGAAAGTCTAACTTAGTAAAAATTATAAATTAAAACGATATATTTAAAGCTTTTTCATGTTAGATAGTAGTTTACAGGAATACAATTTTCAGTACTTTCCTAAATAGCGTAGACTTTTTTTTCATGACCATAATAGGATACGCACAGGTATTCAACGAACACTTAAAAAGAATTACAATTACGTCAAAAAGACTGAAAATACCAACAACCACGGGTAATGCCGTACGGGTCAGCTAGTACTTTATAAATAAAAAGGGTTTTAAAAGTTAGTATTTTCAGTTTTTTTTAAACAGGTTTAGTATGTATTCGGTTTAGAGTTTGTGGGACAAAATACGATCAAAATTCTTCTGCAGCGCAAATATTGACTTTATGTTGTAGATAACGTAAGTCCCTTCCCAAATTGCGTGACCATAAAAATATTCTAACTTACGACTAACCAGTGCAAAATAGATCATTTTCGATACTTTCACGCTACATACGTATCTGAGCGTATACAATAGCCTGATTAAACTATTTGTACATTCAGAATAATTTCGGAGTATTTCTATCTTTAAAATTATTGTAGTATTTTTTAAGTCTTATTTGATGAAAACTCCACATCTTCGATACAATTAAGAAAATGTGCATTTAAATTTATAAAAAAAATATTATAAAAAAATACATGAAAATATAATAATTACTAAATACAAAATTTAAAAACTTGCTTTACCTCTTTAATGTTGATTTATGATGATAAATTATGAAAATATATCATGCTGGTGAAAAATATTGATACTTGTCCCAAACAAATTATTTCATAAATTTAACATTAATGTGTAGGTTTCCCCCCACTGCGGTTATGAAATGTAACGTTCAAATTTGTTAACGGGTAACCTATTTCTTAGGTTAAACCATAGAGAAATGTCATCGCATTAGTCAAAAATACCCACTACAACTCTAAAAGTTACCAACGTAAAAACAATCTTAATTAACAATTAACACTATATATTCGGTGCGGCTGAATTACTACAATTTAAATCAGTAACAATGATATATTTTGTATCGACTAACTTCGATGTAATGTATAATAATATTTTGTTAACTATACAAAGTTCTATTTCTTTGTTGTAGTGGATATTATTTAAATAAATTATATTATGAATCTGAGGATTATTGGATTTTTGTAATTATAGTTTGAAAAATATTGTAATTTCTCAAGATTTTATTAATTTTATTTTAATTATTGAAGTTAATAATCTGTAGGTTTATGTGCAGATAATCAGTCTCTTGGTTGAATGAATAATGTATGTTTCCTTTTAAAAAGATTGAATTAGTTTTTCAAAATCGTTATTATTTCGTAATTGTTTATTGTCTAAATAAATAAAAGAGTTATGAGATTCATATTAATAAAATAATGGTGTAAATGTGTAGATATAATTATAATTCAAGAAAGAAAAACGTCAATAAAAAATGCGGTAAAAAAACATGCCATTAAAAATCTATAAAACACATCAGTAGACTGAAAGACACATGAAAAACAAAGAATAAAAAGGTTAAAACAAAAGAGAAAGAGGGAGACAGATATATGGTAAGGGTTGAGCTTCAGGCTATAAAACAATGACTGCTGTTTCATTATGAATACTGCTGACGCAGGTCGCCATTGGCTAACATTTGAAAAAGAGAAATCAGACGCTGAATAAAACAGACTGTCCGGAAACATTAGAAGTTGATATGTGATGCATTTTTCTTTCTAATTGTCTCTGTTTATTTTATTTTGAAAGTATATTATATTAAGGAAAAACTCATTTTTAATTTTATCCAAATTAATAATTGTTTTAAAAGTGTAACATTATACAATTTTTAACTACACTAGCCATTAATTTATAATTTCAAAAGTTTTGTGTCTTTTGTTAGAACTCGTGTCGAAGAGAGACAACACATATTATTAATTAGGGGTTATTTATGAATATCGTACCTACAATTAATATTTGATTAATAAAATAGCATCTATGTAAATAGAATGAGTTGAAAACAAACTTGTATAAAACATAATTCTTTGCAATCTTGCTCAACTTCTTCTTTTTTTCAAGTAAAGATTATGGTTACATCAATGTATGAATCCATGACATCTACTGTCCTGTAGTATCCAATTATACTGGTTTTTTTCGTTATTAAATTCAAAATACTGGATGAAATTTGGTTAACTACTGAATTGCATTTTGATGGTTGTGAATTAATAATATTACATAATAGTATAACGAATTACAGTATGTTTTACCGTTTAACATTTGTATATAAAATACAATATGTTTCTAACATAAACATTAATAAAGAGTATCCTGTGTAAATACAACTTCTGTTCTTAAAATTTAAATAAATTATTAAACTTAAGTTAAATAATTAGTTCAGCGAATTTCCAATTAGCTGCCTCAGTGTATGAAATATATTGGTATAATTTGTCTGCACCTCAGCCCTAGCTCAGGCTAAAATGCTGCTTTGTTTTTGAGCGAAGCAAAGACTAGTCAAGATCTAGTGAGAAATTGCGCCTTTAGATTATGGACTACTTCGCTTCGCTCTCACTGGAAACTCGCTTTTTATAATATTTTACTTTTTTTATCAATTTTGGGAAACCAGACGATATTATATAATTTATTGTAAACAAACTATATATTCATAATAATCTCCTATATGCAGTATATTCTTTTAGATAAACCCAAAAACGTTTCAGTATAGTGTGAAAAATCTCAAAAACAGTTACTTCCTGTTAATATAAAACAAGGTTCCGGTTGTTCGTTTGTCTTTAATACTGATCTCGTCCGAGCGACTTAGAAAACCAACGTGAATGCCAAATTTGGACCAAATAAATTGCGGTCTTATATTTAATGACACTCCAAAACGTGTTCTGTTGACTATAATTGGTGCTCATTGACCACTTCCGACCTTAGGTCTCACCATAAAAGTTGATGCAATAATTTTTTTCCTATGGAAATTTGCCAAATATGTTTATGAATTGCTTTCATTTTTACTTTCTCCACCCTATACGTAGTATATGGAGAAAGTATTGTTTTCGTAAAAATGTTCGAATTTGAATTTTCAGTTGAATTATCTGTTTTGGTGCTCCCAGAACCCCAAAAAATTGTTTAGTGCAATTATCTGTGTTGGTGCTCCCTGAACCCAAAAATATTTTTAGTGGAATTTTTTGTTTTGGTGCTCCCTGAACCCCAAAAAGTGTTTTTAACGTGGTGTCTGTCTGTCAGTGTGTCAGTATGTATACACGACCAGAGGGGACACTATTGGTCCGATTTTCATGAAATTTGGTATGTAGGTACTAAACCCTAATATCTCCAGGCGTTTTTTTCATTTTTTGGAATTTTTAATTTTTAAGGGTAATTTACCCCTAAAAACCAATAAAAAACGACAAAAATGCAAATTTCTCAAAAACGGCTCTAACGATTTTGATCAAATTTTCAGTATTTATAGTGCTTAAGATGCCAAACAAAATGACACCA
>JAGFPH010001028.1:213215-231976 GCA_018207615.1 Philaenus spumarius | reverse complement strand
AGACTACTTTCTTGTCTGTCTAGACTACTTTCTTGTGTGTCTAGACTACTTTCTTGTCTGTCTAGACGTCATTCTTGTGTATAGAACAAAAGAAACGAAAGCGAATTAAAAAGGCAGTCACCATCTCCAATGATTGGTTTGACAGTATGGAGTATAGACATTCCACTGACATTAATCTCTTCTACTATCGCCACGTTTTTCACTTCACATCCGGCAGTCGGCCTCGTAACATCATATTTTACGGTTTGCTTTTCGTTTAAAACGTATATATGTGCAGAATAATCTCATATATTTATATTTTTACCTAAAATTTAAAAAAAATCATTCTAGTACGAAAAATCTCAAAAATCTCGTCTGAGACATTTATAAAACCAACGTGTGTAGTAAATTTGGACCAAATCAGACTTAAAATGTGGCCGTTAGAGTGCAAACACATACCGTATATATATATATATATATATATATATCATTTTTAATGACACCCCAAAGCGTGTTCTGGTGTCCATGATCGACGCTCATTGACTACTCCCGAATTTAGGTCTCACCAAAAGATTCACTACAATAGCTCATTTTTCCTACGTTAAATCGCTAATAATATTTGAGATATATAGCATACATTACATTTCATGCAATGATTTTGCTATGTGGTTTTTAAGTTTCTGAAGAGCAAACTGTTTTTTTAGATCATGTTTGTATTAGCCTGGGGTCTGGAGAACTTTGAGTCACACATTCACTATACTAAACCTGTCTATTGTAAATACGCTTAAAATCTGACATAAACATCCTTGATGTTTGTGCTGACCCGGTTTATTAAAGTTTAAGGCTTATACAATGTGATTCAGGAAGAAACGGAGAAACTCTCATGGCATGTTCTACTAGTGAAAATAAAGAAAAAAGATAAAACAAACATAATATTTTCCGAAATGCTTATTTTTACAGTTTATATCCACTTTTTTTACAAAATATTTTATATCTTTTAGTGTAGGAAATATATTGTTGCAAATTTCAAAAATATAATACAACCAAAACGTATTTACATATATTTTCAAAATGGTGGCCGTTTAAAAAAATTTATGTATAATATCTTGAAAACCACTATCTTAAAAAAATTAAAGAAATATAATTTCCCTTTTTTTTAATGACAAACAGCGTCTTCTTTTATTACTTCTGTAAAGTTCAAATATAATTAAGGTTAAAAACTGAACATAACATAATCAACTTGAAGGATAGTTAAGTTAAAGATAATAACAGCATACAATATTGTTGTGTTTACTGTGATGGTTAGGATGCCGACATAACTATTATCACCACTTTGTTTTGAAAGTTACACCCTCCGGAAGGTATTAAAATGTGCTACAAAAAGGTATCTTAACATTTTTTGTTAGAATGTACGGTTTTGGGTTTGACATTTTTAAACAGCCGCCATTTTGAAACATATTGCTGGATAAAATTGGTTTGTTTTCTTAAACTAGATCGTTGTTAGTTTAAACTTGATGAAAAGTTTGAACTCATTCTGTCAAACCATTCTTTAGATATGAATTATTTTGTTAAAAAGCAAAATGGCGGATATCTGGAAAACGAAGCGTTTTGGAAAAAATGTGTTATTTTATTTTCTCTCTATTTTGACTCATAGAACCAATTCCCGAAGTTTGTCACTTTACTTACTGGACCGCCTGTATATGCAAGTGTAAATATAGGCTATCACGCAAATCGGTCAAATTAAATCAATGTAAAGCGTAAACTAGCAAGGAGTTTAATTTATAAATTATTGATATACTTCAATATAAAATCATAGGAAACACATTCTTATGAATCTAATTATTGTAAAACGTTTCAAAAACAATTAATTATGTAATTTAGAAAGTAAGTTTAGCCTATGAATGACCTGGATATGCTTTCTCAAGTGTTTAAATGTGTATGAAATATTTTTTAGAGGCTTGACATATTTGAGTACAACTGAAATAATGCTGTATTAGATAAAAAAACAGAACTTTGCTCCGTCTTGGTATTGGGAAAAAGGAATTTGACTGATTTAAGCTTTAACTCATTGATTACAAATTATATTAAAAAATCAACTGTTTTTGTATGAATCCGAAATATCCTCTTTTTTTATAAATTTACCTAACGATTTATGAATACAACTATACTTAATCTATTAAATATAATATTAGTTTATTAAGAACATTAAAATTTTCGAGTAAACGTTTATACCTTTTGTTTAGTTCAAATTGTAATCAAAGCAAAACTATATTGTTCAATCTATGTTTTACGTATATTAAAAATACTTAGAAAAAAGCACTTGGGTTTTATTGAAAATTAAAAACATGTAAAAGGAAGTAACGCTCGATACGGAGAAGAAGCTTTGATGTTAAACTTATAATTATCATTTCATCCTTTTAACGGTTAAAGTGGTTTAAAGTGCTTTCTTTGATTTTTATTTGTATTCTTTTCTCAGAAAAGGTACCATATAGCATGCAATTATTTTATTAAATAATATTAATAATTATATTTTATATAAAACTGGCTGGCCCGATCCGGTTTTGCACTGAGAGACAAATCAAAGTTAAATGTATATTAACCAAAAAAAATGTATCAATAAAAATATATTTTTAATAAATTTGACCACCTCCAACCCCCCCCCCCTTAAAATTTCGATTTAAACCTTTCTTAGCGAACACCCAGGGTCCTAGAGGAAGCTACATACCAAATTTAATTCCAATCCGTTCGGAGGTTTTTGAGATTTCGTGATGAGTGAGTCAGTGAGTGGTATTTGAATTTTATATATATAGATTAAATTATAATTTGGATAAAATTTAGAAGAGGGATTTTCAAAATAATTCTTCATTTTTATCCATAACAATTTAACAACGCTACCCATTTATTTGTATAGAAACCAAGAGTCTTAAAACATACCTATATACACTGATTCATCTCTTTCAGTATAAACTATACGTAAACGACGAAGACGTTAGAAATTAATTTAAACTTTTAATAATCTTGTCTATACCATGCTGAAGCAATAAATCTTAATTTTAATGCTTTTAAATTAGATCTCATTCAGTTTATTCTTAGTCCTGATAAAACCTCTAATTTAAAAGTTCCAATACAAATATGTTCTTTTTGATTTATGATTATTTATTTTTTATTTTGTTAAATAATTAAGGATGAACAAGACGCCTAACTGGAATAAATTACCTTTAACGTAACAATATGACAAAGTAATTTAATTGTATATGAACATTTTAATAAAATGAAATAGGTTGTTGTGTTATAAATAATAAAATCATTTCTTTATCGTAAAACTAATATTTTCAGTTATGTTTTATTTGTTTTTGTATACAAGTATAACAATTTCCATAATCAAAAAATAAAATACCAAATAAATACCCGGTTAAAAACCACGTGTGATTCGGGGCCACAAAGTCTAGATGCAAACTCCCAAAGCGAGTGTCATCTGCAACCGAAGCAGCTCATGACCCGGTTGCGGATGCGGATTTGCAAACTAATTCTACTAATATAATTCGTAGACACTGGAAGCATTCGGCGACTTCTTATTTACACCAATTTCCCAAATTGTTGGTTAAAACCCTAAAAAGTATAAACTTAATTTTGGAAATTCGCAAATCTTTCAATTTCTCTTGTGTTATACTTTTTATGTAATTAAAAGCATTCTATGTACAATATTGTCCTGAAATGTAGTGAAATTAAAGAACTGTGAAATACTTTAAACAAAAGAACGGACTAATATGGTGAAAACACAATAGATATAATAATGAAAAGTTTCTGAATTTAAGAACCGTGACTCTATTTTAAAACAAAAGAAAACTACACGAGAAAATATTCTAGAGGAAACCCTAAGCCAGAGTAAATTCAACAGAAATGAAAATAGTTTTTGCTTCTAAACTTTTTTCATCTACAGAAAACAATGTAATTTCTAAAGTTTGTCTAGGCGTTCCATTACACAACATATATGTTGAGGACAAAAACCCATTCTTACTTTATAAAGTAGTTCTGCTTCGATTGTTTGTTCTATTTTAAAAATCTTTTTGGAGAACGATTCTAAGTTGTTCAGATTATGTGTACTTCTTAGTCCACTGTTATAAATAAACGTATTGATGACTTGAAGTTTAGGACCATTAATTAGTACAGGGTGCACATTTCATCCCTGACGGCATTGTACTTACTCCTTGATTTTACAATCTGTATATTATATATAACAGAAGAAGTCCTTATTGACTAATTCATGATAACGTAAGTCAAACTATAACAGCTAGACAAGAGCCTTACACACCAACACACGTTTCTAGGAAGCATTTAGACGTATTACCATATCAACCAAATTGGCAAATTTAGAATCAGGAAATCATTCTTCAAAACCACAGTTTTTTTAGGTTAGGCAACCGCAAACAATGAAAAATGCTTATTATATCATAATTCAAGCACCTATAACTATTGAAATAATACCAAACATTATTGTTTACCAGTTTGAAATACTGTTTTACTGTATCCCGTTTTGGTCATAATTTATAACTTGAAAATTGCCTCCCTTCTATATACAAATAAAGACAATATCTCTAAAATTTTCCTGTAAGCATATTAATGATTAAATTTATCAAACCCTTCTCAGCAAGAGTCCTAGAGCTGTGTTCCAAGATGAATTACAATCCGTTCATGATTGTATATTGTTTAGACGATATATATAATTGAAATTTAAAAAGTTATAACTAATGTTATTTATTTCTCGCAAAGAAATTGTATTAGAGAAATAAAAACAAAACTTATATCTGTAACTTTTAATTTTAATTAACTTGTATAAATTTAGTTTTAAATCCATTCCACTGAAATTGTTAAACACAGTATTTTTAAGGATGACATGTTACCAAAATCATAAATTATTTGTGTGGTTAAAGATATAAAATATAATTTTTTTAGGTTATATATTTTTATTGCAATACTTAAGTACGGGACTCCAAAACAAAAGAGTTTGTATAAAATCTTTCTATAACATATAATAATTACAAAAACTATTTCACATTAAAACATCTCTGCTAAAATTTAATATTGTTAAAATATTGTTAATATTTCTAAAATGTTTTATTTGTTAACGCCTGGAAAGAGAGAAAGTAATAAATTCCAAATTTTGTACACTATCTTGGTTGATCATGATTTTTACCAAATATTTAATTACAAAGGCTAGAATTAAATAAATATGAAGTACCAAGAAGTATTTAGATCGTAATACTAAATTTAATTTATTTTTTTAATTTATTTTAATATAATAATTTAATTTAATTTAATTTTAATATAATTTATTTAATGCTGACCTTTAATATTAAAATTAAAGGTCAGCATATATAAATAAATTATATTAAAATTAAATTAAATTAAATTATTATATTAAAATTAAAATTAAAATTAAAGGTCAGCATATACTGTAAGTTAAATTATCTACATATATAAAATCTACCATAAACATACATGAGTTTAAACATAATTATATCAAACACTAAACAAACAATATGAATGCAACTAAAAGCCATTAAAAGATCAAATTTTTATCTTTATTTTGACATATAATTGTATATTTAAATACTAAACAGTATCTTATACTAATTAGGCCTATAAATTTAAAATTAAAATTAAAGGTGAGCATATACTGTAAGTTAAATTATCTACATATATAAATACATACTGTTCCATTTATACTTAATTTTTAAACATTATAAGTATGTTAATGTCTTCTCATATAATACAAATCTACAAACAGAAATGTTATTAATTTTATTGTGTGTAGTAGAACACAATTCTATTAAGCTTTTATTTGCGTTAATATTTACTATTTAAATCTTCTATATATATAAAAATGAATTGCTGTTCGTTAGTCTCGCTAAAACTCGAGAACGGCTGGACTGATTTTGCTATTTTTGGTCTTAAAATGTTTGTAGTAGTTCTTAATAGGTTTATACGTAAAGAAAAGTTTGAAAAGTTTCCCGAAAAAGTTTCAAATTTGGAAGAAACTGAACAGCATTTATTGTATGAACTCAAAACCATAGCTCACAAAAACAGCTGTTCGTATAATAAGCTTATTATGTTTGTTTACATGTATTACAAGTTTACATGTATTGCAACATTACTTAGCAAATTTATAATCACTTTAATACTCTTCAAAACCAACAACTTTTTAAGGTTAAATTGAAAAACTATAAACAAACACAAATAAAAATGCTTACAGAATTATAATTCAACTCAAACATTGGTTATTAAATATCTATATAGGCCTACTTAGAGATATGCTGTTTAAAATATTGTTTATATAAATTATATTTTATCTATTACTGTGATTTTATGAATATATTATATAAAAATGAATTGCTGTTCGTTAGTCTCGCTAAAACTCGAGAACGGCTGGACCAATTTGGCTAATTTTGGTCTTGAATTATTTGTGGAAGTCCAGAGAAGGTTTAAAAGGTGAATAAATATGAATTATTGCTGTTCGTTAGTCTCGCTAAAACTCAACTGAACATGATTTTAGGTTAAGCCTACAATGAACCAAAACACTTTTATTTACAACCAATTTCTCAAATTTAGAATCGGGTTATTATTCTTCAAAATCCAACAGCTGTTTTAGGTTAGATTGACAAACAACACAAACAAAACTCAACGAAAAATGCTTAGTGTATTATAATTCAATTCAAACATCGGTTGTTACATATCTATTTACTTACACAATATGCTGTTTAAAATATTGTTTATATAAATTATATTTTATCTATGAATTGTTTAATACTTTTCAAATCATATTTCCACTGTCAAAAATAATAATAATAATAAACAATTTGTTACCAGGCATAACCATAAACATACATGAGTTTAAACATAATTATATCAAACACTAAACAAACAATATGAATGCAACTAAAAGCCATTAAAAGATCAAATTGTTATCTTTATTTTGACATATAATTGTATATTTAAATACTAAACAGTATCTTATACTAATTAGGCCTATAAATTTAAAATTAAAAACTCTATTTGAACCACTTTGTTACATCCTGAATTTTAACACGGATGTTACCGGTACTGAAAAATAAACAATCTGAATGAAACTAAAAGCCACTAAAATATCTCTTTTTTGTCTTTATTTTGATATATAATTGTATATTTAAATACTAAACAGTATTTTATACTAATTAGGCCTATAAATTTAAAATTTGAAACTCTATTTAAACCACTTTGTTACATCCTGAATTTTAACACCGATGTTACTGAATAATAAACAAACAATCTGTATGAAACTAAAAGCCACTAAAATATCACATTTTTATCTTTATTTTGTTATATAATTGTATATTTAAATACTAAACAGTATTTTATACTAATTAGGCCTATAAATTTAAAATTTGAAACTCTATTTGAACCACTTTGTTACATCCTGAATTTTAACACGGATGTTACAAAGTGATTCAAATATATTATTTTCTACAACCCCCAGCTGATTCAAACCTCTTTCCATTGTTTTACTTTTGTTTTTCCCCGCGATCTTCAGTTGTTTATCGTCAGTTGAATTGTGATTATGTTTTTAGTTCATCGCAATCTATACATATAAAAATTATGTTAGTCTCGCTAAAAATCGAGAACGGCTGGACCTATTTGGCTAATTTTGGTCTTTAACTATTTGTGGAAGTCCAAAGTTAGTGCTATAAATACCATACAAAGAGTGTATCCTTCTATCCTTGTGAGTGACGATTACCGCTACGTGCACGAGAACTTTCTTTACTTAGATGATCCTTTGTGATAGTGACATTTAAGTTATGTGCTCTTTTTTTGGTTGATCTTTTGTGATAGTGACACTTTACTGCTAAGTGCACGAGAACTTTTCTCACTTTGATTAATTACAATTTACGATGCCGAAGAGAAGACGACCTGACTTAGGCCGTCGCAGTCAATCAAATGTGCGAAGAGCTACCTCACGTGCTAACCGCACTGATGGCCAGAGAGAGACAGATCAAGAAAATAGTCGTATTGCTATGTTAGAATTGCGTTCTTTAGTGAGTGACGATGAAGTATAGAGGTTTAGAATGCAACGAGTTCGTGCACATCAAACACAACATCAGCGAGCACGACATAATGAAATTGAGCTATTCCGCAGAAGCAGTGCTCCTGTGATTCTGGAACGATCTGCATTCCACTATGATCCGGCAATAGATTATTGTGGCGACAAATCAGTAACAATTGGGGAAATGACAATAATTTGTAAATATTTTAAGGCATTAAAATACAGTGATGAATCTACTGGATTATGTTGTGCTGGAGGCAAAGTAAAATTGCCACAATTGGTCCCACCACCAGGTCCTTTATGCTCTTTAGTTTCTGGGATTGGAAGTGATTCTAAGCACTTCTTGGCCAACATTCAGAAATATAACAACTGTTTCCAGATGACATCGTTTGGCGCTACACATATAATACAGGTCAATTTCATGCCCACTTTCAAGGTAAGGTATTATACCATATATTTTTTTTAGAATATTCAAGTTTGTATTAAAATATATATCAAAAATAATTTTTGGACAAATCTTTTAAAATTACAGATACAAGGACAAATTTATCACTTACTGGGGTCGCTGTTACCACTACCAGTTACAGATCATCAATTTTTACAAATTTATTTTATGGGCAATTCGGATCAGAAGTTGATAAGCGTTGCGCTCACCATCCAACAGTGAAGAGAACCATTGTCCAGGAATTACAAATGTTTCTTCATCAAAACAACAATTTAGTAAACAAGTTCAAAATAGCATTGTATCGGATGCCATCTGACATCCATAATATTGTCATTCAAGCAGACATAACACCTGCCGGTGAAAAAACAAGCAGGTTTAATTCACCCACCATTGACGAAGTGGCTGTTGTCATTGTGGGGGAAAATTTACAATCTAGAGATATTGTGCTTCATCGTCGGAATAGTGATATAAAACGTGTATCTGAAACACACAGGACTTATGATGCGTTACAATATCCTTTGATCTTCTGGCAGGGGGAAGATGGATACCATTTTAATATCAAAATGGTAAATCAAGTAACAGGTAACTAGATTGAACAATTTTTAGATTCTTTTCATATTTTCATTGAATTCTTTTCATTGAATTCAATTCATCTAAGTAACAAATTACAAATTTATCATTTTTGATTGCAGGTGCTGAAACCAACAAAAAAGTTAGTGCTATGAATTTCTATTCATACAGACTCATGATCCGTGAAGGTGAAGTAAATCATATTTTGATGTGTCAACGACTTTTTCATCAGTTTGCAGTTGACATGTATGTCAAAATTGAGACTGAACGATTGACATACATCCGTTTGAACCAATGACAGCTTCGATCAGAGGAATACATTCATCTCCGCGATGCTATAAATGCCGATGGCAATGTGAATAATGTGGGAAGAATGACAATTTTGCCAGCCACTTACATAGGAAGCCCGCGCCACATGCACGAATATGCTCAGGATGCTATGTCATATGTTAGGCATTATGGCCGCCCAGACTTATTTGTTACATTTACCTGTAACCCACAATGGTCCGAAATAAAAAAGGAATTGCTACATAGCCAAACACCAGTTGATAGACATGACATCACTGCCAGAGTTTTTAAACAAAAATTAAAATCTCTCATGAATTTCTTCATAAAGCAACGCGTGTATGGCCAAGTCCGTTGTTGGATGTACTCTGTAGAATGGCAAAAGCGTGGTCTGCCACATGCGCACATTTTAGTCTGGTTAGTGGACAAAATAAGGCCAGATGAGATTGATACCATAATTTCAGCTGAAATTCCTGATGAAACAGTTGACCCAAAATTGCATGCAGTAGTTACCAAACACATGATACATGGACCTTGCGGAGTTTTCAACTACAATTCACCCTGTATGGTCGACGGCAAGTGTTCCAAGCGATACCCAAGAGACCTGATTGCTGAAACCATAACGGGAAATGATGGATACCCATTGTATCGTCGGAGATCAGTTGCGGACAATGGGCGATCGGTAGTTGTGAAGGTAAGAGGACAAAATGTTGATGTAGACAATCGTTGGATTGTGCCATACTCGCCAATATTGTCCAAAGCTTTTGAGACTCACATCAATGTGGAATACTGTAACTCCGTGAAGTCGATAAAGTACATATGTAAATATGTTAACAAAGGTAGCGATATGGCCGTCTTCGCTGTAACCAATGCAAATGACGAAGTATTACAGTACCAGATGGGTCGCTATGTAAGTAGCAACGAATCAATTTGGCGTATCTTTTCATTTGCGATCCATGAAAGACACCCTACAGTAGTCCATTTGGCAGTCAATTTAGAAAATGGTCAACGAGCTTATTTTAATGAATCGAACTCGGCAGACAGATCAGTACGTCCACCGTCGACAACATTAACAAGTTTCTTCACAGTCTGTCAAACCGATAAATTTGCTCGCACTTTGCTGTATGCTGACATGCCACGCTTTTACACATGTAATGCATCATCGAAATCGTTTCAGCGTCGAAAGCAAGGAACACCAGTTGAAGGACATCCAAATGTATTTGCTTCAGACGCTCTGTGTCGCATCTACACAGTACATCCAAATAACGATGAATGTTATTATTTACGGTTGTTGTTGGTGAATTTTCGTGGTCCGACATCGTTTAAACATCTGAGAACAGTTAATGGACAGCTGTGTGTGACTTACCGTGAGGCATGTCAACTATTACATTTACTCTAGAACGATTCGCACTGGGATGATACGCTCAAGGATTCCGTAATATCTTCATCGCCTCATCAAATTCGTACATTGTTTGCGATTATCATATCGACATGTTTCCTCTCGAATCCAAAAGATTTGGGGGTTAAGTATAGAGATGACATATCTGAGGATGTTTTACATCGTGTGCGCCGTCAAACTTTGAATCCTACACTACAAATGACTGCAGAAATTTACAATGAGACATTGATCATGATTGAAGATATGTGTTTATTGATGGCAAATAAGCTATTGTCGTGTTTGGGAATGACAGCACCCAACCGTCATATGCACAATGCATTAAACCACGAGTTGCAAAGAGAACAACAGTACGACATTGAAGCATTGGCCAAAACAGTCCGTACAAATGTTCCACAATTAAATCAACAACAAAGAATTGCGTACGACACTTTGATAGAAGCTGTGAACAGTGGATCTGGTGGAATTTATTTCCTTGATGCTCCCGGAAGAACCGTAAAAACGTTCTTAATTTCATTGCTTTTGGCGAGGATCAGATCGCAAAATGATGTAGCTCTAGCGTTGGCTTCATCTGGAATAGCTGCGACTCTGCTAGAAGGCGGGCAAACTGCACATTCTGCCTTGAAATTACCATTAAACATGCAAATCAACGAAACACCAATTTGCAACATCGCCAAAAATAGCGCAATGGCTAAGATCCTACAGGTATGCAAATTAATTGTTTGGGATGAATGCACAATGTCCCATAAGAGGTCATTGGAGGCACTGGACAGAACGTTGAAAGATCTTCGTGACAACCAAAATATTTTTGGTGGGGCCATGATTCTGTTGTCAGGTGATTTTCGTCAGACTCTTCCAGTTATTCCCCCATCAACTGTTGCTGATGAACTAAACGCATGCATAAAATCATCATATTTGTGGTGGTACGTAAAGACACTCCAATTAACAACAAACATGCGAGTATTTTTGCAACAAGATGACACTGCAAATGTGTTTGCGAAGCAGTTGTTAGACATTGGAAATAACAAAGTCGCAGTGGACACCTCGACCGGATTCATCACATTACCCCCAGATTTCTGTCACATCACAGACTCAAAAGAGGAGTTATTCAGCGTGTTTTTCCAGATATAGCGCAACAGTTCAATAACCTTAATTGGCTGAGTGAACAAGCAATATTGGCGGCGAAAAATAAAGATGTCGAGGAACTGAATGCGACCATTCAGAATTATCTTCCGGGACAGTTGGTTTCCTTCAAATCAGTCGACACCGTTATGAACCAGAATGACATAGTCAACTATCCCACGGAGTTTTTAAATTCACTGGAATTGCCAGGATTGATACCTCACAATTTGCAGTTAAAAGTAGGATCAGTTGTCATCATGCTGCGAAACATTAATTAACCTCGACTATGCAATGGAACAAGACTGGCTGTGAAAAAGGTGATGAATAACATCATTGAGGCAACAATCATTAAGAGAAAGTACAAAGGAGAGGATGTCTTGATTCCGCGTATACCGATGATTCCAACGGATTTACCATTCAATTTTAAACGTTTACAATTCCCAGTACGTCTGGCCTTTGCGATGACCATAAATAAATCACAAGGCCAGTCGTTGGAAGTTTGCGGAATCAACTTGGAGTTTCCCTGTTTCGCGCATAGACAATTATACGTCGCGTGTTCGCGCGTCGGAAAACCATCATCTTTGTTTATTTACGCACCACAAAACAAAACAAAAAATATAATTTATCAGAAAGCTTTAAATTGATTAAAAGACTTTATCATAACTGTCTGTGTGTGTCAATATCAAATTGAAACCTTATACATAGCCAGTATTTCAGGAAAACTCTGTTTTGTAAGTAAGCAACATCATGTGTAATTAATCGAAAATAATAATAAAACTTCATTCATACCGAGTTTTTTTCTACTAGTTACGGATTCCTTTTGTTTGTTTTAAGTTTATTTTATACAAAAGTTTAGGTCTTTTATTTATGAATTAAGGCAGTACGAAGTCTGCCGGGTCAGCTAGTCATTAATATAACTATAGAATCATGTAATTACAATAAATACACGTAGGTCTTCGTAGATATAAAAAGATTTAAACATGTTTGTATGTACTACCATAGTAATATACAACTCGTAATTCAGTCTTCAAATCGTATACTCAAATCATCATCTTCCAAACCTTGATAATTTCAATACAATACAAAGACAGAACAAATAAAATAAAACAAAGGTAAACACTATTTATCAGCATCATGCAGTTATTATCCATTTAACTATTTAATATTATTATGCAGCCAACTATTTAATATTTATCTTAGTTTTGATTTTAGCGATTTTATAGTATTTGGTTTTGTAAGTGTTATTTCTTCAGTTATATTATAAAACGTATCGCGAATAGTACATGTTTATAGCGAACGAAGTACACATTCTAGAGATGCTTTTTTATTAATTACTTAAATATAATTATTATGTTTATAAAAAGTAATTGTATAATGATCCAAACTTTACATTCATCAAACTAAAAAAAAAAAAAAATGTTTGATATTAATATTCTTCTAGAATCGATGTCTTTTGCGTATTGGAGATAACAAATTATAACGGTAAATAATTGCATGACCTACGACAAACTAAACTTAAAAATGAATGCAATTTGAATAATCTTGTTTATGCTCAACACTAATGCGATTAACGTTAATGCTTGCGCCTTGGTTGACTCTCATTTTTTGAATACTGTTGTTAGTTAACTCAGAATTTTTTTACTTCGTTTTCTCAAGGGATCTTAAGACGAACACTATAATGAGTTACTTTTCATAAAATTATTACTTTAAATATCATTGAATATAATAAAAGTATATATTTTTATTTGTTAAGACACTAATTACCATTTTTGTATACATATCTTCGATATCTTTTCTGTATTACATTTTATTCTAGTTCTATTAATTTTATCAGGTTTTCTTACATTTTACTAGGTCATTTACTGTTGTTCATTTATTTGGTTTTTCATTAAAATGCTATTAAACTACATCGTTTATCCACTGTGACATCCTGGATAACAAATTGTTTAAAGTTGTAAATATATGTAAATAAAAGGTATTAAGTAATGAATTATTAACTTTACAGTGTTTTAAAATGAATAACATTGTTTTAAAGTTTGTAGTATTTTTATTAGCTTTAACTTACAATTAAAAATAATTCATCTAACGAAAGATCAACTCAACCAGTTTTTTCTACAAGTTAGTGTTAAATGTGAGCACCATTTGTCACACGGCACACATCGAGTCCTTTCCAAACCTTGTTTAGTGTGTCTTGACTATAATTGTTGCAACAACTGTTTGAATCATATTTCTTAAATCGGTTAGGACAGCACATAGACATGATCCTTTATGAAACCCCAATGGTAAAAATTGCATGGATTTTTCGGTAGGATGACATACGTTTACGCAGATCTCTCTCCTGAGCGGTAATGCGGGAATTACCACTCACTTGCATGCAAGAGAGAAGCACTAAAACATCCTCCTTCTCCCCCACGGACGTACACTGGAGAAAGCAGTAGCAGCATCTAGGTAAACTCCCTAATGGTTGTAAGCTGCAATCTGATAATTCACTGAAACAGAAGGTGGTTGTTAGAGGCAAGCATGTTAAAGAATCCACCGGAGCATCATTCGCCGAAACAGAAATCACAGATGTTAGCACTAAAATGAATGCGCTTCTTGTAGATAGAGCGAATCGTCAGATCGAGTGAACATCGAGGCTATGCAAAACAAGCTCCGTCATCTGGCCACTTAAGGCCAATTCAGCGGTCGTCTAATTCAGCGGTTGCAAGGCAGCTCACCATCTTGCTGCCAAATAAAGTTCTGTAGTTCATTTTCTTCTAATTGAGTAGTTTCTTCTAATTAAAATAGTTGTAGCTCATCAAGATAAGAAACGACAGTTATAGTTGCTTCAGCAAAAAAGAATTCTCAAAACCATTAAGCTGGGAAATGGCACAAACAACATTTTATTTGGATGAGTCTCGTTGCAACAGTACCAACTCATGAGGATTTGGCGAAACCGAGATTAGTGTTCACATGTCCACTTATGTGAAATTTTGATTCATCTCTCACGCCGACACGATACAGAAAATCTCCATCGATTTTAAAGCGATGCAAAACATATCGTTTTAAATGTTGACATATAAACAGCAGTCTGCAGGCTTTAGAGCTTGTAACAACTATTACTGCAAATGATAAGGGCGTAGTTTAATCGTGTCTTAAAAACTCTCCACTCAGACGTCAATGGAATTGCAAATTCAACACTAGCCTCCGAACTGATTTCTTGGGGCTACCCGTGAAAGACTCTCTCTTTCGTTCAACACTTTCTTTAGTCGCTCTTGTTCATCCCGTACTCTTCCCTTAGCAACACAGCCAGTATTTTCAATATGATGATACCATTTATGGATGTTTTTATCATTTGGAGGAATGCATTTGAATTTTATATGGATCGCACGTTGTACTGTAACTACAGATTCAGCCCTTACAAACTTTAAAACACAAAAATCTTTTTGTTCGCTAGTCGCCATCTTTGATACTAGCGCTTTCTAACGGAAGTCGGAGTTAACTGTGCATGCTTATGCTCATGCTCACAGGTATACTAATAAAACTGAGTTGATATTTTGTTTGGTGTATTATTTATAATTGTAAGTAAAAATTCATATATTATTGTTTTATTGTTCTGTTTATTGGCTTATTTAATTTACATAAAATGGTAGATATTATATAAATAGATTGTACATTAATTCTCGTGAATTATAACTATAAAAGTTTTTTTAAAAACAGGCAAGTTTATGTTTTGAGTATGACGAGTATTAAATAATACTCTTGTCAACAACATAGGTACCATGCCATTAAAAGTTTGGAAATGTAATGTCAAACAACATGAATCAACTGTTTTAAATCAACATCGTTGACGCCCTTTACAGTGTAATAACAGCTTTAGACATGCTTGTATTAAATGGAAACCTTTGAACTAACTTTGACAATTATTTCCGATTTTGTAATTGTAGTTTTTAAAATATTTAGTCACTCTTGTAACACATTTAAACATAGATTACATTTTTTTTCATCCAATGTGTATGTATTCAGACTTAAAAGTACCTTCACCCAAATCCTAAATGTATTCACCGTTTCACCATATCGCATGCAAATTCTTAATAAAACATAGTTTACAATTATTATACTATTAAGTTTTTAAGACTTCTATTTAGTGAGTTTATAAAATTATTCAGTTGGTTTAATCGATGAAATGAACTATGTTTTAAAAGCTTGTGAAATAAAATAATGAAACGTTTCAGTTCTCCAAGGAACAGGTTGTCCAGTCAAGGCCGTAGCCAGAGGGGGGGGGGTCAAAACCCCCAAAAATCCCGACATTTAGCAGTAAAAATTAATACTAGGTTTAAAAAGTGTAACTTAAATTATAAAATAGACAACAGAGGATCTAACAACAAATTTTACATCATTTTGCATTGCATGCAAACTAATAATTTGCTTGATTAAACTACAACGTACAATACACATGGATGCAGTAGGTTACAGCCTTACTCTATTGTGAATTGTGAGTTTGATCTGATCTATTAAATAAGAAAACTGTGAAGGTTAAAATAAACTACGAGGTTACTCCAGCAAAACAAAATCATTCATCATCTTTACATCCTATAATATTTTACATGGGTATATCAAATTTTAAAAATAAGCGTGGAAATTGGTGTTAACACGATCAGTGCCACGCGAATTTCGTATTTCCTATGCTAAGAGCTAACCTTTTACGTTTTTATATTTATAGCCTAAATGAGTAGAAATTACTTTATTTTTTATAAGCACAAAGTACGCAATGTTCTGTGTGTTGAAAATTCTCCCAATACGGAGTTGGCGTGCGTAGCACGCAATGCACTGTATATTGAAAATTCACCCAATATGGGATAGGCGTGCGAAGGACGCAATGCACTGTGTATTGGAAATACTCCCAATATGTGGTTGGCGTGTGAAGCACGCATTGTACTGTGCGTCGGCCGCTTCTCATAGTGTTCAGTGTCAAGCTCACATGTGCGTCCTTAGCAGTGTACGTGAAAATGGTTTAAATTCAAATCCCCGGTCCTAACCTGACCCCCTTGAAAAGTTTTCCTGTCTGTAGCCTTGTGTCCAGTCAAACTAATTTAGTATTTTAGGCAGCAAACAAGTTGTGATTAAATACAGATATAGTAATAGAAAATATGTTGCTATGGTAATTATAAAACTTTGTTTACATAAATCACAAAATGACAAACTGGAGTTTCTTTCTCATGCAGCATACATTAAACGACATACTAAATCTATAAAATAGTTGCGAGAAAGGATTCAACTTGTACAATTGACATTGTTTTATAGCTTTTAGATCCCGTCAAACGAATAAACCTCTGTCAAAGAAGACATTTCTTATTTCTACTAAAACCTTTTAGTGTCAGAGGATCATTCGTATTTACTATAAACCTTAAACTGTACAGTTGAAATGTAATGAAAATCATCAAAGGACTGAACGTTGGATTAGCAGTCTACATTACAATTTGTCATACTAGTTAAATGTAATGGAGATGAAATAGTGAGGAAAATTAAAACGAAAGAACAAATTGTTTTCTTCCCAATAAATTTAATGATGTGGAGAACTGAAAATGTATATAATTTATCATGGTTATGATATAAAAAATAAATAGTCATATTTTGTTCTACAAAACAAATAATCATGAAGGAAACTCATGTCTGTCAATTTGCAACCTAAAATAAATAAATAATTCGATCACGCAGGTAAAATACTGATGTGAATTGAGCTAATTTATAAAATTTAGTTTGTATATTTTATTTTTTCAACCAACTATTTGGTAAATTTGTCTACTCACGAAGGCCTGCTGTATGAAATATATTAGTAGAATTTGTTTGCCCCTCAGCCTCCAGTGCTCAAGCGCTGTTTCGTTCCACACGCAGCGAAAAAAACTGGCAGTCGTGGGACTGCCGTCAGAAAAGAAAACATTTTAGATTCATATAGTTAACTTTATTTCGAGCTATTAAGAAGCATTTTTAATCAATGTATTAATGTTGTAATTGGATCTTAAATAATTGCGGAGATGCGACGGAGCCTTAAATAACTGTGGAGATAAGGAGCCTTAAATATTTGTGGAGATGCGAAGGAGCATTAAATAATTGAGGAGAAGCGACGGAGACAGATATAAAAAAGTTTCACTTACTTACCTGAACTAAGTCTTTTACGACATCTATGCAATTTTTTACTTATTTACATGAACGATAGCGGGTAGGACAGGTATAAAAAGTTTTTCTTATTTACATGACCAAAGCCGGGTACGACAGCTGTAATAAATTTTATTTTTTACCTGTCAGAAGCCGGTACGACATCTGTAATAAACTTTTCTTATTTACCTGACCGAAGCCGGGCACTACAGCTATAAAAAGTGTTACTTTTTTACTTGTACTAAGCCTGGTACGACAGCTAAAAAAATGTACATGACCGAAGCCGGGTACGACAGCTGTAAAAAGTTTTCCTTATTTACCTGGCCGAAGACGGGTGCAACAGCTATACAAAATTTTGGTATGACAAATACATGTATAAACATCTGTTCCTTATTTTCATGGCCGAAGCCGGGTACGACAACTGTAATAAGTTTTCCTTATTTATCTGACCGAAGCTGGGCACGGCAGCTATAAAAAGTTTTACTTTTTTACTTGTACTAAGCCTGGTACGACTGCTAAAAAAAAATTAATTATTATATTATGTTTCTGGAATAATATTTGTAGTGATTTGTGTATTAAATTATAAATAACGTAGATTATTAATTGTTTGCATTGAAATATCACTTAAAACTTAAGTAGGCATAATCTTGTTTAAATTGTTTCAATACAATTAGTAGTTAAAAATAACCAATAAATATAATATTGAATACATATACTCTCGGTGGCGGTGGCGGTGTCGCGATCTCATACAT
>JAGFPH010001028.1:160569-213115 GCA_018207615.1 Philaenus spumarius | reverse complement strand
GTGTCGCGATTTCATACTTTTTTCCTCACCCGCAAATGTATATACTTCAGTATGTATAAATACTCGCGGTGGCGGTGGCGGTGTCGCGATTTCATACTTTTTTCCTCACCCGCAAATGTATATACCACAGTATATATAAATACTCGCGGTGGCGGTGGCGGTGTCGCGATTTCATACTTTTTTCCTCACCCGCAAATGCTTTCTTACGGGGTGCACAACGTGCCTAAAGAAGTTTTCACTTCAAAAATTCGCTTTGCGAGTTTGCACCTCTACTTTGCGGCCTCAGATTATGGACTGCTTCGTTTCGTTTGCATTTAGGCCGTCGACCTCAGATCAGAAGCTGCCCCCACGTGTAATTGAACCGGGTACATGCAAGGTATTTTACGTTTTAGTTGATTTTTTTAGAACAAGACGGGCTATAAGGTCGTTTAAAAAACAAAATGTGCAGAATAATTTAATATATTTATTCTTTAAAAAAAAAATCAAAAAAGAGTTGTATTATATTACGAAAAATCTCAAAAATAATTTTACGTTTAGCCAAAAAACGTAATTCCGATTGTTGAGTATCTTTGGCTAACGAACTCGTCCGAACTTAGAAAACCAACGTCTGTACCAAATTTGGACCGAATTGGACTAAAATGCGGCTGTTAGAGTGCACATACATATTATATACGTATACAATTTTTAATGACGATCCAAAACGTGTTCTGGGGACCATGATCTGTGCACTATAAAATATTTATGAAGGTAACAAAGTGTTTAGATCAGCCCATTAAGATCAGTGCTTGTATGAAACCATGGCCATTACAATAAAATAAACTAGTAAAATTCTTATACAAGTTTTCAACTAGCGTTGTAAGAAAAACATTGTTATTGATACTAAGTTACCTTGATACTGTTAGAATTATTCTAGGGTTCTAGGGTAGGTTCAGTTATATTCATTACTAGTGGACCCAGCAATATTTCGCTATTGCTTGATTTAATTTAAAGGGTAGTTATTCCATTTCATTACTTTGACTTAATCGAAAGTAATCGAATTAAAGTAATCGAATTTCGAAATGTTTTTTATGCCACTTAATAATATACTACACAAATTTAGTTTTATAGTTGTAAACCTTTATAGATAATACAGTAAACCTTTTGTTTGCTTTTACCTAATCTAAAAAAAACTGATAGTTGTGAAGAATTGTAAAAAACCCGATTCTAAATTAGCCCAATTGGTTGCCAACAAACGTGTTTTGGTTCATTGTAGGCCCAACCTAATATTATGATCATTTTTTTAAATATAAATCAGTTGTTTTATATATAATATATGACAACCAATGTTTGGATTGAATTATAATTCTGTAAGCATTTTTCGTTGATTTTTTATTGTTTTGTTTTTAGTTTGTCAATGTAACCTAAAAAAGCTAATACTCTTCAAATTTGCTAAGTAATGTTGCTATGGTAATGAATGTAAACAAACATGACGTATTGCTAAGCTTTTTATACAAACAGCTGTTTTTGTGCACTGTGGTCTTGAGTCCATATAAAATAGGCTGTTTAGTTTTTTCCAAACTTGAAACTTTTTCGGGAAACTTTTCACATTTTTCTTTATATAAAAACCTAGTTCGGACTATTACGAACATTTTAAAACAAAGAGTAGCCAAATTGGTCCAGCCGTTCTCAATTTTATCGATGCGCTTACAAAGGAACATCAATTCATTTTTACTTTAGAGATTAGAGTTAATATATTTAATGTAAAGGTTTTGAGTTAAACACACACAGAAGCTTTGAATCCGGAAATATCAACAAGGTTGCGTAAGAGGTCATGCAACGCGGAACACGGAACTAAAGCAAGGGAGCGATGGTCTAACTTGGGGATATCAACCATAAAGATTACTGCAATAGCTCATCTTTCCTATGGAAATAACCTAGCAAACACGTCAGAACAGGTTGTAAGTGGCTTTGTAGTAAAGTGTCTGAACTCGCATAACAAGCGATAATACGCTGTGACTATCAGTCGTTGAACAATTTAAAACGTTTAGTTAAATTGAACAAAACTGTAACAGAATGTTTTCAATGCTTACAACAGCTTGTGTGAATGGCTGCTCTCTCGAGCTCATGATTTTGAGTGGCACAAAAAATTGTGCGAAAGAGGACGACGCAAATTATTAATGTCCGAACACTATTAAAAACAATTAGTCTGATGGTTTGCCGAATCAGTTTTACAATCATATCTGGATCTCTGAAGTTTGACAAAGATATTGCTTGCAAAAAGTTATTTTGTGCAAATATGCTAATAAGGGTTCTCACATCAGAGTAAAAATGTTGTTTAGACTTCTGGAGCATCTTAACGTAGAACTAAACATGTCCCATAGGGAAGATGAGTTATTGCAGTGACTCCTCTGGTCGGGAGTAGCCAATGAGCGCCAATCATGGTACCCAGAACACGTTTTTTTGTGTCAATATAAATTTTATACATACATAATATATTATACAATATTTGTATAAATGTGTTCATACTCTAACGCCCGCATTTTTTAATTGGCTCGGACGAGTTCGTTAGCCAAAAATAAAAGAGTCGGAAGCATTTTTTTTACCGGAAGTAAAAGTATTTTGAGATTTTTCGTACTTGACTGAACATTTTTAGGGTTGTATGTACAAAAATAAATATAGGATGCAACAGATGATATATTCCGAGTTCAGTAGAGGAAAACGAGAATACAAGTACAATAAAAAGACCTCGACTAATGCAATAGTGGAAAACTAACGAAGCTAATCAAAAAGAAGATGCGCATTTTGTACAAAGCCTAAATGAAACAAGTAGTTTGCTAGCGAGAATCAAGTGTTTACACCGTGTAAAATAAAATCATATCGTTTGTTAACAAACATATATTTTGTTTTTTATTATAATTACTAGTTCGGACATTTGCCATCATTTGTGTGTTAAATAATCAAACACGACGTTTCGGGAATACAAATCAATTCCCGTTCTCAAGTGACTAAAACTAAGTACATAAACCCAAGCAACTAGGCCTATGTAAGGGTGAACAAAGTAAAACTACATATTATTACTAACCTTAAATATCTACATGATACATCTCAGAGCTAAGACTGAGAAGTCAAACACACCAACCACAGACCAAACACTAAGCACACGCAATTGATGGCAAGTGTCTAGTTGACAAGTTGTAGTGAGACTGACAACTGGCCAGAGTATTAAGGCGTGACCAACAGGAAGGGGTAGTTCCCTATTGTTTCATATAGTTCAACTGTTTCGCACGGGAACGGGTTATAACACCACGTGGTGATTCTACTGGTAAAAGTTCAGCATTTTTATTAGTCGGTAACATTTCTGTTTTATTATTAATATGGTTGTTATAATCAAGTTTTAGTTCTTTTTTTAATAATGGGAGCCATAGTGGCCTTACTTCAATGCTTGTTTGGCTGATAGGGTTGTCCGCTAGTTTTATATATGAGGCTTCAATTATTATAAGTTTGTAAAGATTACGTTCCAGGTGTATGATTTTCGCCTCTTCCCAATTGAATTTGTGATTTCCGGATCATATATGTTCTGCAATTTTCGATTTATTGACTAGGCCTAACCGTACATTATTTTTGTGTTCTTTTATTCTAATGCTTAAAGGCCTTTTTGTCTCGAAAATATATTGCCTATCACATTCTCATTTAATACTGTAAATACAGTTTGTAGAATCCTGTGTGCCATTTTTAGGTTTAGTTTAGACGAGATGTTGTCTAACAATGTTTTTTGTTTTAAAATCAGTACAAATTCTATGTTTTTTGGCTACGCGCCTAACATTTTCCGATAATCCCGGCACATAAGGGATTGTCATGTACGCTAGAGGTTTATTCTCATCTTTGGACTCTTTCTTTTTGTTTTTTTTCGCTCTTTTACATTTAGAAATAATGGACTGAGGATATCCGTTAGAACTTAAATCTTGCTCAATACGAGCAAGTTCACTGTTTAATCTATTATTATCAGAACAAATTTTATAGGCTCTATCAAGTAAGGAATGAACTATTTCTTCTTTGACGGAATTAGGATGATTTGAGTTATAGTTTAAGTAACGACCGGTGTGTGTATTCTTTCTATAGACTGATGTTTTTAGGACATCCCTATCTCTCTCAACACACACATCCAGAAAAGCTAATTTATTATTTGCTTCGTTTTCCATGGTTAGGGATATGGAATCAGAAGCGTTGTTAATGGAAGCAAAAAGTTTTCTAATTTATTACAACCATGAGGCCATACAACAAATGTATCGTCCACATATCTGAGCCATATTTTCGGTTTAAATTCGGAAGAATCTATAATTTCCTTCTCAAATTCATCCATAAAAATATTGGCAAAGTTTTATAACTCTTAACGCGATTTAACTAAAACACCTCTAACCTCAACGCCACCTATGGTGTGGATTTTTCATTATCCTAAGAATATGTAATCAACAGGACACATATTTAACTATTAAATAACAGATTTATGCTTGATATATATATATTTTTTTTAAGGCGAAAAACCAGGGTGGTTATCATCGCCTGTATAACGAAGAGCATTCGCATAATGCTCATACTATCACACACAGGTATAAAATTTAACTTTTAATTTATACACTCTACAGACACTACACGATAGAATAACAATGATAACAACAATAATTCACAATAACAACTAGTTACAGGCCTGTAAAGGGCCCTGTTACATAACAATGAATAAAATTGTAATTAAAATAACAAGTAATAAATCTAAATATGTTATTTAAGTTACGTAAGTAAATGTATATTGTTTTCAAATGCTTCCAATTACATTCAACCGATGGAGGAATGCTAACACCATATTAATGGTTTGGGAGTCATCACCCAGCCTCCTACGAATGCAATTTGGTAGGCAAAACCTCTTACGAACATTTTGTAACTTTTCGCAATCTAAAAGTAGGTGTTTAATTGAAAGGAGATTT
This sequence comes from Philaenus spumarius, assembly GCA_018207615.1. NCBI lineage: Eukaryota > Metazoa > Arthropoda > Insecta > Hemiptera > Aphrophoridae > Philaenus > Philaenus spumarius. Next base: position 208,157 of record JAGFPH010001028.1, on the reverse strand, counting down.
AAGCAATAAGTTCAAAGCGGGGGATCCCCCCGACGCATCAGAAACCCATGGGTTATCCCAGAATGGCCAATGCGTAAACAAGAAACCACCACTTCCTCTCGACGGCTTTGGCGGTTTAAGGATATCAATGGACGAACGCTATCTTTAATTTGGCGGGGTTTATTTCCTTGTACTGCTACCCACTCTTCTTCCCACTGTCTAAACATGGCTTGTTTTAAAAAGGACATATAGTCGGTCGTCATAACTCTATTCACACTAGGCTGTAAGTAATTGGCTTCCTTAGAACCTAGGTCTGCTTTAATATTTCCTTGTACACCGGCGTTACCCGGAACCCAGCAGAACGATACCCCCACGCCCCTTAGCCAAAGTCTGTGCGTGGAGCACAGAATATATTTCACCAAAGGGTTAGGAGAGTACATATTTTTAATGGACTCAAGTGCACTTCTTGAATCTAAACGTATAAGAAGGTGCTCCGGTGTTGCTAGAATAATAATGAGTGTTTTGAGTATTGCAAAAAGTTCTGCTGTACATACAGAAGAGAAAGATGGTAACCCTTAAGTGAAGCTGTTTCCTGACAGAACAAATGCGCATCCGACTCCATTTTCCAGTTTAGAACCATCAGTGAATATAATATGACTTGATGGGTAAAGTTTGCATATGGATATAAATTCCTGGCGGTAAACAACATCGGGTGTAGTTTGTTTTAGATATCTAGACAGTGAGAGATCAACATGAGGCTTGACAAATGCGCATCCGACTCCATTGTCCAGTTTAGAACCATCAGTGAATATAATATGACTTGATGGGTAAAGTTTGCATATGGATATAAATTCCTGGCGGTAAACAACATCGGGTGTAGTTTGTTTTAGATATCTAGATAGTGAGAGATCAACATGAGGCTTTCTAATTGACCATGGAGCGACAAAACATGGTGTATTTTCGTATATACCCCCAGGTAGTGCTACACCCAGATTATTGAGGATACGGATTGTTCTGATCCCATAGGGAGCAGTAGATTGTTTACGAAATTCATACTGTGCAAATAATGGATTGTTAAGTACGTCTACATCATCAAAACCATAAACTTAATTCAACGAAGAATTTAGGCCTAAAAGGCAACGACTGAACAGTCATTAAAAACATAAAACTAAATATAAAATAAGCCCTTCAGATTAAAATGGATTATTAGAAATAAACGTAAATAACAGAAAGTTAATTTATTGATATCAGCCTCCTATATACAGATAGCCTATTTGGCATTATGATATATATTTTCCTCTTTCAGAACGGAAACTAGAAATTGTTTTTAATGGAATTAGACTCAATGGCATGTATAAATCAACTTCGTCATACGTTAAACTTTGGAGGTCGGTTTGTGTGCGGATTTAGTTTTATGATTCTACCCGAAGATAGTTATTTACACTGACATTTACGTATATTATGCGATTTACAGCACTCAATCTGTACGAGAAATATTTTGTGTTAATCAATGAATCTGAAAAGATTTTTATTTCACAATAATATAGCAATAAACCTACAAATTAATGTTTCGAAAATTCAGTTTTAGTAACTGAGTAAAGCATTTCGTCACTTCTTGTGTTGTCTCAAAGATACATTTAAAGAATAAAAAGTTCAAATACAAATGTTATTCCTTCGCATTTGTTTTGTTCCGCGTTAATAACCTTGCTACTATTTCCGAATTTATAATATACTTCCTGGTCTGTCTTGCTGTCCAATACCTTTAAATATAAAATACTAATTCTAATAACTAACATAACCGAATATGAACGAACTACCAGAACCCCGGATTAATCATAATAGGATTAATCATAACAGGATTAATCATAAAAGGATTAATCATAACATGATTAATCATAACAGTTGCTAAGAGGCTCTACCCCTGCTCCTTTCGCCCACCAACCCCTGCTGTGACTTGTGGCGAAGCAAATTGAAACATATTACAGTATTTTATAAGATAATATTTTTCAATAAAATCACGATTGATTGAGACAGAGAAATGTAGATTGGGGTAGGGTGATGGGGTGTGTTCAGGTTTTTGTGTGAATGACATAATTTTTTATGTAGAACGATAAACCCAACCTTAAAACTATGATAGTTGTAAGCAAGAATGTTTCTTCGAGTGTCACGTCCAGGTGCAAAACACCTAATTTTGTTCATAGTTAAACATTTTTTTTAATCGAAACCTAATGTTAACTCTGGAACCGGCAGATCGCACGAAACGTGCGATCATGACAACACATTTGTCACGCGTGATTGTATTGAATATTTGACCCACTAAAAATCTTCCAATCTCAAAATGACAAACACCATTGGAAAGGTAATGTTTCAAACTTTATTTGTTGTATTTACAATTTCTTTCTAAAACGTATATTTACATACGTAATCATCGTTGCAGTTTATTAGTTTTTTACAAATCAATCGGCGCCCAAAAATTCATACAAAACACAACGAAATAACTCAACTTTCGTCAATCTCTAAAGCCCGCCCAGTGGGTTGTCTTAGTTAAACCTATGTATCGATGGATTCATCACAATTTCCCCTATCCAAAACTTTCATCCAATCAAAAATCGGACAAATAGTTCTGAAGTTGTAAGGGGTTTTGTAGACCCTTGCAATTGGTCAGTTTTCCAACCAATAAACAGCGTTATTTATTTCACGTGATATCTGTGTGACCTCAATCGTTTTTTAGAGATATTTTGGTATCTTTGTAAACATAATGCTTCAAGCTAACTTTCCCTGTAAACCAAATATGCTATATTTGAACAGTTTATTGTGTAGGACCGTGGGAAAGTGACTGCTAATACGGTCTCATGTAAGGTTTAAATTTGAACCCTAATGGACTTTTATAACATGGGTAGACATAGGAGTTTGCGCGCGCATCCTGTATAGCGTGAACGGGCAAGAGATTAATACATTTTTTCTCACTTTTGTTATTCAAATAATTCTAAGGTAAAAACTTTTGTGAAAAGATAATTTACAAGTATACAGTTCCGTTCTTTGATTTATTCTCTACACTTTGTTATAATGATATTTCATTTTTGGGCAAAGCATATATTAGTAAATTACGTTTCTAACTTGGCATACTTTTGATAGCAGATATGTAGTAGGAACATAAAAACTCGTGTTTTCAAAATAAGAAATTTTAAAATTTTAAATGTTTTTATACAGTTCTATTTAGAACTAAATTACAAAACTTTTTTACATATATGGAAAAAATTGCAAAAAATGTTTACTACTTTTTATGTAGACTTAAAGTTGAACTTTTATTTTTCGTAACTGAACATTTTTCGTTCCTTGAGCTAATAACTTTGTAAATTTTACATCTATCATTTTTTTACTGACATATATACATTTTTTAACCCTTTTCTACAAAAAAGCTATGGAATACTTTGGGATTAGGCTTCATTTACTATTTTTGGCGAATTTTTGAATAAATGCTTGCACACGCCAAAAAATCCATTTTCGTTAAAGCTGCCGGTTCTAGGGTTAAAAGAGGTAGATTGATTTAAATTCGGAATGTAGTTCCTCATTCACCTGGGGGTCGTAGAAGACTTTCAAGGGAGAAAAAAAAGGGAGGGCGTGTATTAAAAAATAAAGTAAGAAGGTAAAATTATAATTTATTTAATTTTGTGCAATCCCTCTAAATAATATTGTGAAAATTACTAGCATTACATGCAAACCTTACCCAGATTAACCCAAATAAATGTGTATATTGTAAGTTGTGTGCAGTAACATTAAATTTTGTATGTGAAATTATATATATTTTCATTTAATAACCAGCTTCAGCTATCTTAAACAGCTTAAGTTTCAAATTCCGATTGTACTACTTGCAAAACCCACATATGGTGGTGGTTTAGAGGAAGTGTGACCTCAATTCAGTGTCCAAAGAGGGGGTGGGGGGCACAAAGCCTAAAAGGTTGAGAACTACTGCTCTAGAACTACCCACAATTATTGATCTGATAACCTACTAGTTCACATATTAACAGGTTAAAATATGACGTTGGAATGGGTACTTCACTGGATTATAAAACTGTAACAAATTATTTGTTTATAAAGTAAAAGGTTTTTTATAATGTTGAAAGAGGTAAAATTATGGAAAAACTGAAATTCGAAATATGCTTTCACTGAGCTACCTATAACCTGATAATCTACTATTGTACATAGTAAGAGGTAAAATATGTTGTTGGAAAAGGTCCCTCACTGGAATATAAAACTGTAACAAATTATTTGTTTTTTAAGGATCAGGTTTTATATCATTCTACCTCCTTGAACATTATATTTACCTGATACTTAAAAACCAAATAATCTGTTAGTAGTTTTCTGTTAATAGAAATTTTCAGTAGTAATCTGTTAAAAACCTGCAACTATGTGAAATAGTACATTATCCGGTTATAGGCAGATCAGAGAAAGTATATTTCGAATTTCAATTTTTCAATCATTCCACCTCTTTCAACATTATATCAGGCTCTTTGCCCCCCCCCCCCTTGATCACTACATTGAGGTCACTCCTTCTCTATCACCACCATATGTGGTACAAGTAGTACAATCGGAATTTGAATCTGAAGCTGGTTATTAAATGAAAATATATATAATTTCACATAAAAAAATTAATATTACTGCACACAACTTACAACATACAAATTTCTTTGGGTTAATCTAGGTAAGTTCCACATGTAATGCTAGTAATTTTCGAAATACTAAAGAGAGGGCTTGCACAAAATTGAATACATTATAATTTTACCTTCTTACTTTATTTTTTAATACACTCACGCTTCCCTTGAAATTCTTCAACGCCCCCCCAGGTGAGAACTTGCTCTAGAGGTACTATATTCCGAATTTCCATTTTTCAATTATTTTACCTCTTTCAAAATTATTGTTAGGAGTGTAAACAAAACTATTTAAGATGCTAAAGCCAAGCAGTGGAAGCAATAGAAAATCTAATTAATTATTAATTATTAATTAATTACTAATTTTAATTAGTGGGCTTACCACCCTAACCACGGCATTGGGAATAACGAAAGGAATTAATTAACCTTGAATCAATGATGTATTCACAAAATGTATAATTCAAATGATTTAAAATAAAATTATGAAATTAATAGGAGCTATTTAATAGTTATAATTTAAATTAACTTAACTTTCTTCTAATTTAAAAAAAAATAAAATGAAATTACATTATTATTAGAAATCAAACAATAAAAAAATTTACAATTTAACACAAATAACATAAATAATTTTAAATCTATATATTATATAAAATCCAAATACCACTCACTCACTGACTCATCGCGAAATCTCAAAAACTATCGAACGGAATACAATGAAATTTGGTATGTAGCTTCCTCTAGGGCCGTGGGTGCTCGCTAAGAAAGGTTATCATAAATTCAAAATTTTACAAACCTTGATGTATTCACACAATGTATAATTCAAATGATTTAAAAAAATTTATAAAACATATAACTTTATTAAAATAAAAACATGAAACTAATAGGAGCTCCTTTACAGTTACAATTTAAATTAACTTTACTTGATTATAATTTAAATAAAATAAAATGAAATTACATTATTATTTTTGAAATCAAACAAAATAAAATTTTACTATTTAACACAAATAACATAACTAATTTAATAATGATTATATAATATTTTAAGAAAAATAATAATTTTCTCCGTAGATAAGTCTCAAACATACGAAACTACAGTCTGGCCTTTTGTTTGTAGTAAGTTCCTGAATAATGATGGCGTTATGCGTGTACAGCATGTATAGATTATTTAAAGTTATTAGGAAATTGTTCGTCTAACTGATACTGAAGACCGTTAATAGATTGAATTATAACATAAAAAACACTGAAACAGGTTGATAGTGTGCATTCTATATTTTTGAATATATAATTAGAACACGCACAATTACTATCGCAGTAAAAGCACATCTTTTTAGATAAAACTGGAAATAAAATCCTGAACTGAACAATCACTAGTTGCAACCGCTGTCCCTACCTACCGGGTTTGTTTGTTTGCTTTGTTCAGCAAAGTACTTGGATTAATTGAATCCACACTAGATATTAACCTTTCTGCATGATACTGTAAAGATTGTTTAGTTTTAAGATAAAAACTATCATGAGTATTTAGCTGATACTTAAACTACAAATAATTTATAACTATTTTTATAATCCAGTGAGGGACATTTTTCAACGTCATATTTAACCTGTTACTATGTGAAATAATAGGTTTTTAGGTATAGGTAATTCAGAGAAAGTATATTTAGAAATTAAATTTCTCAATAATTTTAACCCTTTGAACATTATAATTGCCTGATACTTAAAAACTAAATAATCCGTTAGTAGTTTTCTGTTAGTAGTAGATTTTAGTAGTAATCTGTTAGATTTCGAATTTCAGCTTTTAATAATTCTAAATCTTTTAACATTGTATTTACCTGATACTAAAAAAACAAATGATGTATTAGTAGTTTTTTGTTAGTAGTAGTTTTTAGTAGTAATCTGTTAGAAATAATTACTATGTGAAATAGTAGGTAATCAGGTTATATATAGGTAGTTCAGTGAAAGCATATTTCGAATTTTGGTTTTTTAATTATTCTACCTCTTTCAACAATATATTTACCTGATACTTAAAAACCGAATATTCAGTTACAGTTTTATAATCCAGTAAGGACCTTTTCCAACGTCATATTTTAACTTGTTACTATGTGAAATAGTAGTTTATCAGATAAATTTTGGAGGTAGGTTTAGAGCAGTGGTTCTCAGCCTTTCACGTTTTGTGCCCCCCCCCCCCCCCCCCCGCATCTTTGAACACTGAATTGAGGTCACTCCTTATCTATCACCACCATATGTGGTTATTACAATGAGTTTAATTGGAATTTGAAACTGAAGCTAAGATAGCTGAAGCTGGTTATTAAATGAAAATATATATAATTTCACACACAAAAATTAATATTACTGCACACAACTTACAACGTACAAATTTATTCGGGTTATCTAGGTAAGGTTTACACCATGTAATGCAAGTAATTTTCACAATATTACTAAGAGGGATTGCACAAAATTAAATAAATTATAATTTTACTTTTTTATTTTATTTTTTTAATACACTCATGCCTTCCTTGAAATTCTTCTACGATCCCCAGGTGATAACCCCTGCTCTAGAAGAACTATATTCCAAATTTCAATTTTTTAACCATTCTACCTCTTTTAACATTATTGTCAGGCATGTAAATAGGTAGCGAGTCGCTACAGTAAAATTATTTAGTATTTTTTTAGATAATTTAAAATTTATGATTTAAACCGAGAAATGATGTTACTTGTGACTTATCATATTAACTTGAATATTAATATTAATTGTTAGGAATTGACAGATGTACTGTAGGACGTTTGAGACTGAGTTATACAAAAGTTACAGTGATTAAAATGGACAATTTCTTTTCAATGCCACTTTTGGGACCACAAAAACAGGCTCTGTAAAGTTTCGTCACAACAAATGGGAAAATATGAAATAGATAAATTAACTTAACAATACAGAAGTAACGAAACCGTGACTTTCAAAACCCAAACTTAATTCAAAAATATTTTCAAAGAATAACAAAGCCAGAATAAAGGCAGTATATACTGAGACTATGTTGTGCTTTCCATTGTTTCAGAACTTATTTCAGCAATAAGGCTAGATAAAACAAAGGAGCTTAGTTTCTAAAGTCTCGAGTCTTTAAATTACAAAACATATGTTGAGTACATAGTATCAAAGTTGTCTGTCATAAAGTTGGTCTGCTAAGTTTATTTGTTCTTCTTTTTAATACGATTGTTATGAATATGTGTTCTTATTTCACTGTCATTAACTGGATGTTAAGGGGGTTCAATATAAGGAAAAAAGTCCCATACAGTCCTCTTAAATATAATTTGACTTTCGTTTAATTTTAAAGATAATCTTTTGTAATTTACAGAAAATAATTCATGAACATTTAAATTATAATTTTTAGGTAAATAAATATTGTAAGTTATTTTTGACGTACGCCCATGGCGCAAACTAAATATAATTTTATCAAGCAACTGAACCGCTTACGTGAGCTGAGCGAATTTCCAAAATTAAGTTTATACGACTTTAGGGTTACAACCCACTATTTGGGAAATTGTTCTACTCACGAAAACGTTGAATAAATAATAGCGTGTATGAAATAATTATATTAACTTATTGTAACTCAGCCTTCAACCCTGGCTGAAGCGTTTCTTCTCGTAACGGAAAACTAGTTTTTTGAGTTTGCACATCAACTTTGTGGCCTCGGGTTTTTCAATGCTTTGCTTAGCTCAAAGTGGTTTGCTTCCCGGCCGTCGGCCTCGTAAAAGAAGATGGTCACCTTAGAGCATTGGGACCAAGTACTTTTATGGTATTTTACGTTCCGATTGACTTGGGAGAACCAAACAAGCTATAAGGTCGTGTATAAAAAATGTGAAGAATAATCTGTTATAATTGTGTTTTCATTAAACCCGAAAAAGTTTAGTTTTAGTACGAAAAATCGCAAAAAAATTACGTCCTGTCAAAAAGTAACGAACTCGTCCAAACGTGTGTACCGAATTTTTACCAAATTGGACGTAAATTCCAGCCGTTAGATTACGAACACAAATATATTATATAATACACATGTAAATATAAAGTGTTTATTGACAACCGACAACGTGTTCTGGGGACTATGACCGGTGCTCATTCACTACTCCTGACTTTAGGTCTCACCACAAAAGTCACTCCAATATTTCATCTTTACTATGGAAATTTGCTAATAAACAGGCATTAGTAAAAATAAAAGTGTATGCAATCGATTCTCAAGACGTACTTGAACACTTACTTTACCAAGGTAATATCATGGGCCAGCCTTCTCAAGGTTTGCTCCGTTTACTTATATTCTATGCTTTTACTCGAGTTATATTGCACAGCCTTACGTACAATTATCTAGACTTCTGAGTAAGGCTTTTTTATACTTACGACTGTATTTTACAAACAAAACATAACCTAGAAATGTTAGTAAAAAAATTTAATATTACGAAGCAATGGTGTAATAATATTACTGCAAAGCAAAATCAAACTGAGTGTTTGTGTTTGTAGATAAGAACAGAAAAATATAGTATAAAAAATACTTTGCCTTAAATTTAGACATTATACAAAAACAGCAATTCTGTGATTTTAAATATTATGTGTAGGTGAAAAGTGCTTAAATATGTTTGAAGTGAAAATTTCTTTAGGCGCACTGAGCACTTTTTGGATGAGGTAAAATAAATGAACTCGCTATACGTACTTAAAGTGAGACGCTTTGAATTTTGATTTTGTAGATGATTTCTTTTACTTTCTCACTGTACTATAGTATAGAGAAAGTATAGTGATCGCAAAAAAAAAATCGATGTTGAAATTTTTGGGGGAAATATCCGTTTTGGGACCCCCTGAGTCCAAAAAAGTGGTTTGTACAAAATGTCTGTCTGTATGTATGTCTGTATGTATACAAAGCTAGAGCAAACATTATTCGATCGATTTCAAACAAATTTGCACCAGACATGTCAAGTAGGCCTGTATAGATGCACGAAAAACTGTTTTGAAAAAAATTTAAAAACAACCCCCTTTTTGGCAAAAAAATCTGTTATTATTTTTTATTAAAAAAACGGCTCTAACGATTTTGATAAAATTTGGCTTATTTGTAGCCTTTAATGTACCCTACCATACGCAAAAACCGCATCTTTATAAAAATTCTCGTTTAGCTAATAATAATAATAATAACTGATTTTGGGTTTTTTTTGGCCATAAAGGGGTTGTTTTTCAAAAATTTTCAAAACCTTATTTCGTGCATATATACAAGCCTAATTGACATGTCTGGTGCAAATTTGTTTGAAATAGATCGAATAGTTTTTGCTCTTCTACTTCAATAAAAAATCACCTCTCCTACCCCACTCTACAAGTCACAGTGAATCTGTTTAATAAATTTAATGTGTTTGTGAGAACGTATGTGCCAGTTCTGGTACCGTTTATTTCTTCATTGGTACACATATATTATAAACCAAAAGTTAAATATAACAGGTGATCGTAAACGTAGAAGAAATTGAAATAAAATAGCCAATGGTAAATTCAAAGACTTAAACTCAACAGCTGTATGGTTTTAATAACGCCACGTTATCGATGAAGTGGATATTGTGCTCCCTTATTTTTAAGTTGTTTTAAAATAGTTTACTTGGTATTAACTCTGAAATGTACATTGCACTTCCTTATTTTGTAAGTTGTGTTAAATTAGTGTACTTGGTGATACAGTACCTCTAAAATATCAAATTTCGGAATAAATCAATATAACCAACGATTTATATTTATAAATGGTTTTACTTCTGTCGGCAGTCTCAAGACTGCTTTCTTTTTTTATCTTGTTTTATCTTGAACTGTATTAAATGCAACTGTTACAGAGTAAACATAAACTACAATACCTGCCCTGTCAAAATGTCAGTCTGTACTGACATGCATAGTAGGATATATTGGCATTTAATGTCAGATTAGTTTCCCAATAACCACCCCGTCAATAGGCCTACACGTGCACCGACTATATAACTATTGCATAGGTTTGCTCGAGCGTTATAATCTGAATTTATGGAACAATTAAAACTATTGAACATTATTACGTAATTATTATTATTTATATTATTATTTACTAAATTTATAAAGTAAAATTATTCTTTACAATTAATTTTTTTTTAGATTAGGTAAAACCAAAAGGATTAACATACTTTATTATAAGGCAAACATCTGGTGTTATATATTATGTTGTTTCCTTTAGTTGTTAATATCAAAATTTGTTTAAAATGTTGATTATTGGTTATTTCAAATATCAATGATAAAATCATAACGCTTACCGCACATTCCAATTATTTCTGGTCGTATTTATTTTTTCTGTCTTACATTAGCTATGTATAAGTCACCACTCAGTCATCATTTCAGTGAAAATTTCAGAGTATACAATAATCTGTTTGCATTGGGTTCGCCGGAGTTTGTATATACACGGCTTTGTCTGGACTGGCATAGAATTAACTTAAAACAAAAACTTGTAATGTACCAAATCCCATCTTAATACAAAATACTAAATAGCCTATAAGTCAAAGACAGATGTGCCGATGTAAACAAACATAGCCTAACCTATTGTAAACAGCTATTTGGGAGACCTAGTAATGTATTTAGAAATTTTCAACTACATTATTTTATAAAAACACGATTTAATAAAGCAAATCAAACTAGAACCACACACAGATCAGAAGCAATATGTATATAGGCCTACGTAAATCATGAAATAGAACAAAGTAGATTATTAAATCTGACAGTATAAAAACCTAGTCTAGGAACTGATTCAGTCAAAAACGAAGTCAACTCTTCACTAACACTTACTTACTAATATAACATATTAAATAACACCACACAAACACATTATTTATTTATTTCTGTAATCATTCTTTATTGTAAATCCAAAGCATTGACACGTATAATCTTGTACTGTAAGGTTAAAGTGAATTGTAAACAGGTAGCCATTATAAATCGCCAACTACTTGAACCAGAAAAGTGTATGTAAATTCAGAGTTGAAATGAAAATATTTCAAATTAGATATAAACCTCAATTCATAATCAAATTTATACAATATAAATTAAAATTAAGAACATTAGTTATAAACTAGTTTAAATATATTGATTCCTACTTATTAGAATAATTGGATTAATATCAGCTGTATACAAAAACATTACACTACCTGTATCAAATCCACACTAGAGTTATTTTAATAAACGGGAATATTTCATATTAATGTAAATAAATAATATTTTGACATTGCACGAATGTTCAACAATTTATAATAATTAAAATTCCAAAACGATATTTCAAAGAAAACTGCAAGTTAATGAAATATGTTATCATAGTAAATTCATTCGGATATTTTACAACAGTTTACGACATTTCATTAATAAAGAAATCAGCTGTGAGCAACCACTCTCATTGATCGTGAGGTCCAATAGGAGACCATCACTAACCATAATGCATCAGTCTTGCATCCCGGAAAACACCGCTAAAAGACAAAATCCGAGAGGAAACTAACGCTTGGCGTGGGTTCAAAGAAGTAACATTGTCCGAATTTCTCACCGTTTATTTCAAAATGTTTTTACATATAAAAGTGGTAAAATCAGTTTAAATTATCCTACAAAAATTAGTATCTTCTGTATATCATATACTTATAGACTTTGAACAATATAAAACATTAAAAACATCCAAATGAACTTTTCAATTATAAATTCAAAAAGGACGCCGACTTCACAATTTTCCTAACTTAATTTTAACTTCATTACTGTGTCAAATTCGAACAATATTATTCACAGCGGCCGAGAGACCGACCCTAAAATATAATTGGACCAATTTATTATAATTTATAAAATAGATATGGCCATTTTAAGCAATTAACTTGAGCTATAGTTTACATAGGAGCATAGCCGAAGGCAAAGTAGTTTATATACAACAAATGACTTTTTGAGCACTTGAAAAATGAATGATTTTATTAATTAACTAATTCTTTAATTGTCTCATTGAATTAATTATTTTCTAATTCTTTGTAGAACTTATTTGTGTTTAATTATTTGTATAAGATAAGAAAGTATAAACCGGCTTGAATTAAGTAGAGTCAGGGTTATTCTATCTCATCAAAGTTTATAGTTTTATTATTAACCCATAAAAAACATTATAAAAATGGCTCCACAACGTGGGCTTTAAGGAACGGAATTTAAGTAATATTATAAACTACTTAAGATACAAATACGGAAATTTAAAGGTATATTCTAATAAGTTCATAGACGCACAGTAAAAAATGATTTTGCAAACAAAATATTGTAAAGGGTTAGTATGGTAAATACTAGAAGGTTCGCTTCCTGCTCTATAACAAATAAAACAACTGTTTTATTACTGGATCAAAAACTTAGCAACAGTTGTGTGTTTAATTAATTACCATAGCAACAAATTTAGCAAATTTAGAATCAATTTATTGTTCTTCACAAGTAACAGCTTTTTTTAGGTTAGATTAACAAACTAAAAGCAACACGAACCAAGAGACTGTGAACGCAAAACTATATTTGAAAAAAATCATAATTGTATTCAGCCAATTTTTGACATTCAAGACATATTTTGTTCTGAAATTGCTAAATATTCCGGCTTGATTGGTCCAGGTATACAAATTTTATTTCAAATAAATTTGCAATTGGGCATTATTTCTTCTTCTTAATCTTGGATCTCAATACTCGAATGAGAATATATGTCAAGTGAAGATATAGATTTTATAGCTGAAAGCAGTGATATATGGCGATGTGATCCTTGTAGAAAGTTAAAGAGAAAAAGCATGAGTGTTGAATCAGAACTCCAGAAAGACGAAGTGTGCATTAAAGACGTAATAAACCTTCTTCATGAAATGCGGGGTGAGTCAAAAAACAACTTAAAGAATTAGAAAACGAGCTAGGGAAAAAGGGAAGTCTGTTGAAATGTGTCATGGTAAAATTGATGACTTGCTGAATCGATTTTAGTAAAAAAGTAATTGAATCGCAAGCTGTCGTTTTAAAAAAAAATATGAAACGAATTTCGAAAATCTGAAACAAGGAAATATTGTTTTGTCAAAAAGATTACAAGAGTTGGAAACTCGGGTGGAAGATATGGAGCAGTACTCAAGAGCGAACTGTATAGAAATAAATGGTGTCCCAGAAGAAAAAGAAGAGAACGTGATTGAAGTAGTTAAGAAAATTCGAATTAGTTTGGGAATACAAATTGAAGACAATATTATTGATGCCTGCCATCGTCTAGGACCTAAGCAAGACATGGGAGTAGGAAGAATGAGAGGAACCATTTGTAAATTTACCAGGAGGGTGATAAAAGAAGAGGTTTTGCGGAAAAGAAGAGTCAAACGAGATCTAAGTACTCAGGATATAGGCCTAAGCGGAAGATCTGGGGAGGTAGTATACATCAACGAAAGCTTGAGTCAGGCAAGGAGACGTGTGTTCAATGCTGTGACAATTGAAGAAAGAGAAGAATTTCGCTTCCTGTGGGTCCGAAATGGGAGAATTTTGCTACGCACGGAAGAGGGAGCTAAAGTAATAACTATAACTACAATGGAACAAGTGGCTGAACTACAACAGATGAAACCGCTGGACCTGCTTGTGTCATCTCAACAAACTGTTTAAAAATGTTTCTGGTAACTATAAATCTTACTTTTTGCATAAATGAGTCCTTTTGTTTTCCACCGTGCTATCGGGTAGATGCACTAAAATTGTGTTGTTATTATTATTGTAGATTTGTCATTATTGAGGTGATTTCTTTCTTGGTTGTTCGTTGGTTTAAATACGTACTTGGAAATCATATAATCTATGCTATGGAAATTATCGTACAATCTAAAGTTAGTCTAGATCTTTTGAGAATAATTTTACAGTTTTAATATCTAATGATTGATATTTTAAAGTATAATAGTTTTGACCATGTGTACAATCATTTCATAGTTGTACAACAAAATAATAGAAGTGTAAGAAAAAACTTTGATTTATTTGTTTTGAAAATGCAGGAACTAAATAAATTACCTGATATTATTATTTTAATTAAGTGAGGTATGGATTGGAGATAGCGAGGTTAATCAGTACAGCTTACCTAACTTTAATATGTTTGCAAATTGTAACAATCGTTATCGCTCGGGAGGAGTAGTTGTTTACTTATCTGATCGTTTATCTGTTGAGAACGTTGAGGAGGCCATCCTTACGACAGCCGATATCTTGCAGTTTAAAGTAAATATTGGTCAAGATGTAATTATCGAAATTATTGCCTTATACAGATTACACGAATACCGTACAATGCCAATCAGTTTATTATTGAATTTGATACGTTTTTACAATCAGTAAAAATCCAAAGGTAATAATAAGTGGGGATATGAATATAGATTCATTAAAAAGCTCGAGATATTTAGATAATTTTTTAATTAAAATGGCGAGCCATGGGTTAATGTCGCTAATTACTGATCAAACTAGAGTTACTAAAGAATTCAGTACTTGTATTGATCATATTTGGTTTAGACGTAGTATTGTTTTGAGGGTAGAGTATGAAAGTTGGGTGATTGAGAGTGGAGTGACTGATCATAGGATGACTGTAGTGTGTGTGAAATGTAATGATTATAATAAAGGACGAGTGACTCAGCCCAACAAACCAAAGTTAGATTATGGTTTATTGTTTGAATATATTAAAATGGTTAAATGGGATGCTGTATATATGGCTCAGAGTGTTTCTATTGCGTATAAAAATTTTTCCAATATTTTAGAATCTTGCTTTTCTAAATCATACAGAGTGACAAATAACAAAACTAAGTCAAAAGTGAAATTAAAACCATGGATAAATGGTAAACTCGTTAAATTAATAAATAAAAAGAACTCCTTATATAGAAAAACTTTAAAGTATCCGAAAAACACTGTGCTTTTATGTTCCTATAATGCCTTTAAAAATTAATTAATTAATGAAATTAGGGTGACTAAGGAGGGTTATTATAGGTGTCTATTTGAGGATAGTAGGGGTGATCCAAAGCAGCAGTGGAAGCTTACTAAGCAGATTGTTGGAGATGAGAGGAAGAATTCGGGGCGGGTCGCTCTAAATGGCAATTTAAACAAACCCATAGTAGTCCCAGAATGGGTTGCAAATGTATTCAATGATTTCTTTTGCAATATAGCATCCGAACTTAGAAGAAAGATTAAGGGTGATATGATGGGAGTGAAATTGGGTTCAAGAAATTATGATAGTGTTTTTGGAAGCGAATCTTTCCCTGACTCTTTGTTTCTCTATCCTGCAACTGCACTAGAAATTCAAAACATTAAAACCTCTCTAAAAAATAGAAAGGCTCCTGGGTTCGACAATGTTACTCCTTATTAATAAAACCATTTCAATATTTATAATAGATGTGCTTGTTTTCTTAGTTAATTATAGCTTAAGTTCAGGAGAGTTCCCGGAGATATTAAAAGTGGCAGTCGTAACACCTGTATATAAGAAGGGTGTTAAAACAAATCCAACAAATTACCGACCGATATCACTTCTCTCAATTTTTTCAAAAATTTTAGAAAAAGTCGTTAAAGAAAGGTTAGTTTCCTTCCTGGATAGAAATAGTTTTTTTTTGTAAAAAAACAATTTTGGTTTAGACGTAAGTTGAGCACCAACGATGCATTGGTAAATTTTATGTCTCAAGTCTATAGGCCTAGCGGTATAAATGATGGTAAATTTTGCGCTGGGATATTTGTAGACGTAATGAAGGCATTTGATACAGTAGACCATTCAATATTGTTGTCAAGAATGTATGATGCTGGTGTTAGAGGGGTGGCTTTTGAATGGTTTCGCTCATACTTGACGGATAGAATCCAACAAACTCGGGTCAACGATGTCGTTAGTGAGCAAAGTACTTGTAAAGTATGGGATCCCGCAGGGCTCAGTTCTCTCGGGACCATTATTTCTAATATATGTGAACAATTTATGTAACGGTAGATTCAAAGGGAACCTTGTCTCATTTGCTGATGACACCGCACTTTTTTATAAGGCGGATTCGTTGGGACAGCTGAGAAGGGACATACAGGATGACGTAAATATTTTACGATGGTGGTTTACGAAGAACTATATGGTAATGAGCCCTAAAACCAAATGCATAATTTATAATGTTGCTCTTAAGATATATTTCTCAACAAACGTAAAATATCATGAGTTTTCCTGTAAAGAAAGTGGAATATGCAAATGCCTAGAAATTGAACAGGTAGACAGCATTAAATATTTGGGATTATACATGGATTCCAGACTCTCCTGGAAAGCTCATATTGAGATTACAAAATTAAAATTGATTAAATATGTTAGGTTTTTTTTATATGTTAAGATCGGTGACAAAATTGAAATTGTTAAAGACAATATACCATGCTTTGATTGGCTCAAAGCTGGAATATGGTATTGAAGTTTGGGGAGGGGCATACTACAGTACATTAAAACCAGTTATTGTGCTTCAGAAACATTTTATTCGAATTGTGGCAAACAGAACTAAATTGGAGCACACTGGTCCATTATTGAAAATTCTTAACATTTTACCCTTTAGAAATTTATATATATATTTAAAGTATTACGATTATTCTTTAGTAGAAGTGGAGGGAATTATACCACAGGGGCTAGAGGGAGGACTTTACGGAATAATTTAAACGTAGTTTTTCCTAAACCAAATCTAACTATTTTTAAGAAATTTTATTTATATCTTGCCTCAAAATTTTTTAATCTGATGCCTATAAAAATTAAAATTTGTAGAAATAAATTTGAGTTCCACAGCCTTTTAAAACAATATTTATTAGAACAGGACCAGGTCGATATGTTCTTCACCAGTACTTAGTGAGGGTGGATAGACTTTCAGTAACTGTTCGTCAAGTGTTTGTGATTATTCTTGAAGGCTCTCTTCTTCACCGGGATAATGAATAGTAGAAGTGATTGTGAGTGGGTGTGTGGGGGGGGGGGGGGGGGGGAGAGGGGGTATATTTGTGTGATTGAAGTTGAAAGGTATTTGTTATTGTTATTATGAAGAATTTTGTTGCGTTTTGTTTTGTGGTGAACTTTTGGTTCCGAAAGAGGTGTTTTTTGGAAACAGATGCAAAGTTAATGCAGGATATATTTTATTTTTTGTGTTTGTGGATTTATTATTGTGTTTGTTAATTACTGTTACTTTTATTACTTACTGTTGTTATTAAGTAAAAGCCAAATCTTACTATTCTACATGTGTTTACGTTAGTGTAATGTACAGTTGAACTGGCCGGTCAAGGCGTTTTGTTTCTTTCCCATCGAGTTTTTTATATGTTTAATTATATAAATATTTTCATCCCAAACAGGTTATAACCTCGGGATGATTTGACCCTTTAGTAATTCCTATTTTTGTTGTTATAAATTTATATTTTAGATGTATTATATTTTGTGCTGTGAATAGTTGTTTATTTAATATTAAGCGTATATTTTAAGTTTAAAATTTTTATTATGTAAATTATGTATAAGAGAAGGGTCAAATAAATTCATTTTCATTTCAGAATATAGGCCTAAATTCTAAATTATTATTTTATATGTGTGTTCTACATTATTGTAGTACAGATGTCAGTTTACAATTGTATTGGTACCCTATGTATTATCTTTCTTAAGAATATTAAGAACAATATTAACTTAAGAGTATTCAGAAAGATTTTTCCCGAACAACAAAACATAAATACAACACTGAATTTTTAATTTGGATTTACTTTTGAATCAAAGTTGTACTATCAATTAATTAACAAAATAAAAATACTTTATCAAAACGTTCAGTTTTTAATAAAATTAATTAATGATTTAGACTTAAAAATCTCTTGGAACCAAATACTTTTTTAAAATAAACAAGTTGGTGATTGGTGAAGCTCCATAACAGGATATAAAAAAAACAGAATGGTAAAATTTATTGAGCAACATATTATTATGTTTCACAGTTAGGAATCTCCATGCTACTAATTAAAAAGATAATTAATTGTTTCCCAAAATAACACTTTTAAGAATTAATTTTTTAACATTTGTATTATAGATAAAAAAAAATTCATTCGGCACATATTCAAAACAATACCGCAAACTATTTATTTGGGGTTTCGTTTAAAACTGAGCTTATTTAAAATTAAACGTTTTGATAGTGAAAAAGTCACATCAATTTGGTGTTTAAAATAAATTAACAACCCACCCTTTAGTCAGAGCGTTTTTTGACGAGCGACTATAATTCATCTCAGTTAAAACATAGTTTACTGGCATGAACACTATTTAATTATGAAGCCACGATGGCCGTGGTTGTTAAGGCGTGAAAGCTTTGTCAATCGTCATGGCAACCATCAATGGAAAAGTTCCGGGTTCAATTTCCATTGACCACGAATAATTTTCTAAATGGTTTCTTAACAGACATCATTGGCTGTGGTTCGGATTCCACGTAAAACTGTAGGCCCCGTCTTCATTAGCCTTAAAGTGCAAAACAGCAGGACTTAAAAACAAATTTACTATGAATAAGGCAAATAAAATGAACTTAAAATTTTTGACTCAGTTTGGTACATTTCCAATATATTCAGTTTCATAGGTCTTAGTAGAAATAGTCTTCCAAACTTGTTCCTCTTTCTATGAGTTAAGCCTTGATTTTTTTATTTTTAGTACGGTAGTCCTTCAGACAAACTTCACAATTGTATAAGACATGTCATCACATGATAACCTATTATTTATAATAATAGAATAATACTCACAAGATCAATACACCTCAGTACAACAATATCCTATGCACTACTTACAACAACAATAACAATTTGAAACAAGGGGCTCCCCACAGCTCTGTCAGTGCACCATACACTCCTTCACAGAGTAACACGATCCAGACAACAGCAATTGTCTCAGTTTGTATTTAAAACATGTATAATCATTTATATCCACCAAATGTGGTGGAAGCTTGCACAAAATAAATAGCGGACCAGCTTGCAAAGGTAGCTTAGTAAGTGAATTTAGCCTTTGCTGTTTTCCACGGTAGTTACAAGCCATCTTAGTAAGGTAATTACGGGAGTCCTTATTTTGGACATGTTCTAATTTAAATTTGAAATAAGGAATATTTTAAAATATATAAATACAAGCTAGAGTGAAGACTTTAAAGGATATAAATTCTGCTCTGCATGATTCAATTTTAAGAAGTCTTTCAATTAACCTAAGTTTTTTTGAAGAATAAATACATTCTGAAGTGAGGAACCTCTCATCAAACAAATTCCATACTTCCAAAAATGCTATATCGACCATTTCTAAAACAGTAAGATGTTTTAAGAAACTGAGTATTACAATAGACTATATTAACTACAATTAATTGTAATCGGTAATTTATTCCTTTGTTTAAAAATTATTTAATTTTAAACCTTACAAAAATACTAAAATTTTACGTTTCTTTTTTTTACGTCAAGTTAGAACTCATAAAAATATATATAAGTTGAAACGTTCGCATTTGCAAATATAATATGTGTTCCAGTTTAAATTATAATCTTCTTTTTTTTAAATTAGGTAGACTATTATTTTAGGACTAATGATTTTTTACTCATACTCAAACAATATTAATAAATACATCCGTAGTTATGTAAGTATTGTTACTAATAATTTATTTTATATTGCAGGTAAGACATAATTTCTTAGTAAAAATAAGCGGATTCAAGTATCGTAGCTACAAGGGGAAAGCTGTACACGTTTCATCATTCATCAGTTAGGTTAGGTGAGTTCATTGAAAAGATTAAATTTTTATTGAAGTGTAGTGTACAATATTCACTACTGTAACGAGAAAAATGTATACTAGAGAAGGTCTAGCATGACCAATGGCCTTGAAATGCGCAGTAGACTTGGAGTTGATTCGAGTGATGGGGGATCAGAAAGGCTCAGTCTGTTGCCGTGCTCTGAATAATTCTTCGATTTGAAATTGCCTGTGCGTGGTATCCCTTCCCCTCCAGAGGACAGCGTCCCCACTTGCCTACGTTCGTCCCTCCCGCCAGCGCATCTGAGAGGTCATGCTATATCTGACGAATTATACTAATAAACAACCTACTACTGGTAGGTAAATTAACAACGGGTGTTTCATAATGAATATCGGGGTTTTAAGGCTTTATAGTATTTATTACATTTAACTTAAAATTATAAATAATACATGAAATTAATAAAAGAACAACTCAAACAGTTTTCCTACAAGTGTCCAATGTGAGCACCATTCGTCACACGGCACACATCGAGTCGATTGTTCAGTGTGTCTGACGTCATTGTTGCAACAACTGCTTCAATCATGAATTTTAAGACGGGTAGGTCAGCTGGTAGTTGAAGCACAACACATGATCCTTCATGAACCCTCAAAGGTAAAAATCACTTGTCGTCAGGTCGGGTGAACGTGGAGAACAAGCTCTGTCATCTTCCTACGTCATCTCCCGACCAATCAAGAGATCGGCTACAATGTCCTTTTACCAATTGCATACTAAGTTATAGCAGTGAGGCGGCTCATCATTTTTTTTTAAATAAATTTGTGTGGTTCAGCTTCTCCCAATTGTGGAAATAGCCACAGTTGGAGAGCATCAAGATAAGAACCACCAGCTACAGTTGCTTCAGCAAAAAATAAAGGTTCATAAACTTTGCGTCTGGATATGACACAAAAAACATTCAATTTAGGGGAGTATTGTTGCAACTGTAAAATCTCTTGGGGATTTACTGACCCCAAGATGCGTACATAATGAGTGTTCACTTGTCCACTTAGGAGAAATTTCGATTCATCACTGAATACGACACGATCCAGAAAACTTCATCGTCATGCAACAACACATCCTTTGCAAAGTTGGCACGTAAACCGTAGTCTGTTGAGATTAGAGCTTGTAGCAACTGCAAAGTATAGGGACTATAAGCGTCTCCTTAAAACTCTATACACAGCGTTCTGAATTCATTTTTTGGTGCTACGTGTGAAAGATTGTCTCACTCGTTTAACACATTCTTTATTCACTCTTGGTAGTCCTGTACTCTTATATTTTCAAAGACAGCCGATGTCTTTAAACTGATGATACCATCTACGAATGTTATTATCACTTCACGTCGCACTGTAACTACAGATTTAGTCCTTGCAAATTGTACAACCCAAGAGACACTTTCTATTCACTAATCGCCATAGTTGCTACTAGCGCTTTCTAACTAATGAAAAAGGAAACATTGCATGCTCATGAACACAGGTGTACCAACACACTGTTCGAGTGGCTATTTTTTGTTTTGATGTATCCTAGATATTAAAACACAAATTTAAAAATCTTCCGGAAGAACGTGTGAGACTTCCACTGGACCTATTTACACGCGGGTAGTGTCAAATGAAAGGGAATAATCCCTATATTTATACATTTTACCTTGGATTTTGGTATCTCGTCAGTAACCATTTAAAAAACGAGATTAAAAGTTTTCTTATGGCAATTTAACACGGGGTAAAATTTCAACTTTGCACTTCTTTGAAGAGTTCACTGGAGTTTCAACTGAACCGTTGTACACGGTGCGGTTTGTTTATACGAAAGATCAATCATTCTATATTTGCACAATTTACTTGCATTTTTTAAAATAATTTCATTTAGAACAAAAGAATTTTTTAAAACGTATTTTATCATCATTTTAAGTTTCCCTAACCAGCTGATTATTAAAACACGTGATTGTGCATCTAAGAACAGACAATTGTAGCAAAAGGAATCAGCTGGCTTAGAGAAAATCATTAGTAGCCAGTATCTTTCAACAATGCATCGTATATATTGAATTTACTGAATTCGATTCTGGCTGACCTAAAGAAAAAGATAATATTTTGCCTTATATCTTGCAGTTATTACGTTATATATTGGCACAATCTATACAATCTATACTTATAAAAGCGAAATACCATTGATTTATTGACTCATCACAGTTTCTCCAAAACCACGAGGCCTACAAACATGAAATTTGGCACTAATACTCTTTATAGGCTCTAAACGCGCACTATGAAAGGGTTTCCGAAAATTCGAAATTTTAGAGGGGGTTTTGGGGGGTCAAAGTTACTAAATCACGATTTCTCTAAAACCATCGAACGGATTGGAATGAAATTTGGTATGTAGCTTCCCCTAAGGTGCTCGCTAAGAAAGTTTTTGAAAAAATTCGAAATTTTAGGTGAGGTTTGGGGGGCCAAAGTTACTACAAAAAACCATCGAACGGATTGGAATAAAATTTGGTATGTAGCTTCCTCTAGGGCACTAGGTACTCGCTAATAAAGGGTTTTAAAAAAACATCTAAATTTTAGGGGAGGTTTTGGGGGGTTAAAGTTACTAAAAATCCCCATAAGAAATACACAGTGTAATATTTATTGTTATAATATATTTTTTGTTAATATACATTTAACTTTGATTTGTCTATTGCAAAGCCGGGTCAGGCCAGCTAGTATATACATAACCTTTAAATAGTGACATCCCATGTTATTCATTTGTAGTTTCGCCCCTTGAGCTCAGAGTAAACAATAGCGCTGATCAAATGTCAAAACAACGTTTGTTTTGTAAAAAATAGAGTAAACAGGTTATGACGGTTATGAATCATGAAAACAAAATCCATTATGTGTGTATGTTGCCGTTAAGGCAGGTAAAGTAAATTAAACATAATTGGTTAGGCCTAGACTGATGAACCAAATTCTTCATTACCATAGCAACCAATAAAATAAAATAACAGATAAAACACTTGATTATTACGTCCAGCTTAGTACAAAATAATATTTTAGGTTAGGCCTAGACCGAACCGACAAATGTTTCAAGTCACACAAACCAATAAAAACTTGCGTTGAGGAATTTAAAAATAAGAAAAAACTATGTTACATCATAATTAAAAATAAATAAGATATATTATAATTAATTTTAATAGTAGGCCTATTTTTTGATAATATACGGTATTGATAGTGAGTAACCAATATTAACAGCTGATTTTAAAATATGAAACTATATTTGTATTTCTAACTTTTTGGTTAGGTTTTTAATTAAGTGTAGACCTGAGCCTTACTGGTTCTTTTAACCTTTATTATAACTGCTGTTATAAAATATACGAAAAATTTTATTTGAACATTTAACATTATTTACCATTTTAGTTTTGAGGTTATTATTAGTCCTACACCTTTATTATAAATAAAACATAACATATGTTTTGAGAAGGTTCCATCGGGGGTTGGCAGCGGAGCACGCGGGGGTCTTCCCTAGTTACTTATAATAATTATAAGTTAATGTAATAAATACTACAAACCTTTAAATCATGTATATGCATTTTGAAACTCACTGCATTATAATAATTAATTGTTGTTAAATTATGTTGAGCGCGATTTAATTAATCGCAGTTTAAATTAAAATTATAACATAAACAAAATTCAATACGGTTCTTTTAGTTTACCTTAATGAAGAATGTTTCTGAGGTGGTAGTCCTCGGATGTTTAGTACATGAAAGAAATACTACAAAACATAATTAATAAAATCTTGAAACACTTCATTGACAAGAAACGTATTCACTTAGCATTTTCTTACATATGCCAAATAAATATCAAGTTTTTAATTTAAAATATGTTTAATATATGTAAAACTTTTAAAATGGCATTGAACATGATATACGCAAAAGACATAAAAATCCAAAATATTGGTAGGACCATAGTTCAGTCAACAAAGCGGCAAATGTTTAATCATTTTGATCTTTCGAATTTGGCTATTGACGTTGGACTTTTTGAATCCATGTCGGGTTCTTTTATTGGTGAGAATTTGTAGAAAAATCAAACAAAACCAATACAGTTGAAATAATTGATATTTAAATCAAATGTAACATCAAGAAAATATACAAAATTCAACCACGCTACCGAACCTCTAACGTAAGTTTCAAAATGAAATTTATATATTTTAGGGTTTAAAATAAATATTTGTGGAATTGGTCTACTCACGAAGACACTGAACAGCTGCATGCATATACGAAATGTATAAGTAGAATTATTTGTTTACCTCAGCCACCAACCCCGGCTCACGCACTGCTTTGCAGCGGAAAACTAGGGCTGGATAGATTGCATCCCTCCAGTCGGAATCGTAACAGAAGCCACCCCACGGTACAATTTCCCTCGTGTAGGATATTTTGTTACGAGAGCTTTTATATTATTTTAAGTTTATAAGGCTTTTGGGGGACCAGATGAGCTTTAAGGTCGTGTAAAGATACAAAATGTGCAGAAAAATCTCTAAGATTTTTTAAAATAAAACCCCCAAGAAGTTTCATTCGAGTAGGTACGGAAAATCTCAACAAATAATTACTTCCTGTTGTTGTATTTTTTGGCTAACGAACCACCAGTTTGCTAAGTCACTTAGAAAGCTAACGTGTGAACCAATTTTGGACCAAATCGGACGAAAATACGACCATCAGAGTGAGGACTCATTATATAACATTTTTAATGACACTCCAAAACGTGTCCTGAGGACCATTGTCGGTGGTCATTGACTACCTTAGATCTCACCATGAGAGTTACTGCAACAACTCATGTTTCCTATGGAAATTCGCTAATAAAAACAGATATTACAAATATATAATTACTTATTAATTTTTATATGCCATAGCAACATAAATGTACCACCTAACTTCCTTCCTTCCATATTGTTAGACGTATTTTATTGGACAACTTTACGAATAACTTAAAATTATTTATAGTTTAAAAAATACAAATTTCTTGAAATATTTAGTAATGTTAAAACATTTTAGTTGTAATCTAAAATGTTACTGTTGTAATTAAATTATCTTAAACAGCTTCTTAAACTTAGAAAATAAAAGCAACTAAGTGGAATCTTAAAAGTATTCAGCTACGTTTGGAATACGTCCAAAGATATTTAAATGTTCGTGTGTTGAACTTGAAAATAATTAACTCGGTCAAGGGAACACCTACATTTAAATATTTTAAAGGAATCCATTCACATCATTGAATTTATAAAACAGACACTGGAATTAGATAACATTAGCTGTTTACTGACTCTTTAGCTCTACATAGACATAATAAACTTTATTTCAAAAGTTCCATTGTGCCCACTAATATAAACATATTAAAGTAAAAAAAATAAGTGATCAATATGAATGTGCAGCTATAAAACTCATTGAAAATATTTAAAAATCCGTAGGCCTATAATTAATTATAACAATCCCAAATATTTTTATGGAATTAATCTCTGGTATGGTAACAGTCTAAGTACAGAATGACGCTGTTTAAACTAGATTATGTCTATTTTATATTGTTTTAAGTCATATTAGTGTATTTTTGGGTTTTTTTTATGTAGTCGTTGAAACTTTATACTTTAGCATAGTCCATGTTTTGTAATTAGATCGGTTTTGTAGGCAAATTATAAACTAGTTTTTCTCACAACCTTTTTGCATTATTTTAAAGCTTCTAACTGAGTAAATACAAAGTTTTTATTGTGATTTAAATATTAATAATAGTTTCTTGTATAAAACCATATTATTTTAAAGCCTAAGATTTTCTGCTAGCAATATTTTGTCTCCTCTGTATACTTAGAGTTGGCATCAGTACTATTAAATTATCCAAACCAATAACACCTTCATTACGAATAAAGTTAGTTAGGTTGTACACCATTTCCCGAGTTTGTCTGGTTTGCCAGTTATATTTCGTAGTCTGCTCATTTAACTCTGAGTGCCATCACATAAAACAATGCTATACACAGGGAAATTGTTTGTCAGTAGTTTCATAAATTTATTTAAATAATAGAATAACTAGTAAAAAATTAGCCCTAGGTTGGCTGTTTTAAATGTGTTAGTAAAAATGTCACACGGCTAAAAAAGAGTCCCAAAAATATGTATCAGTAGGGACGTAACCTAAAATAAAAAAGTGCCCTTATAAACATAACGATGAAATAAAAATGACATTTCATAATTTGTTTATAATAATGACAACGTTTTATTTCATTTAAAACAATCCGCAAAAAATCTGAACTGTAGATTTTCAGAAACAAGTATCAATACGGGGGTCACCAAACGATTAAAACTATGCCGAGTTAATATACAGGGCGTAAAAAAACCTTTCAGGGATATACGATTCCTCATAAATATAAAAAGGAATAAAAAGTCCATATAAACCTAGGCCCGAAAAAGCTTCGTTTTCCAGATATCTGCCATTTTGTTTTTTATACAAAATAATTCATATCTGGTTCAAACTGGGCATGAAGTTTAACCCAACAATGTTATATCTCAAGAAAAATAGGCGATTAAATCCACAATGTCGGCTATTTGAAAATCTCAACCTAACTTACTAAAAACCGTACGTTTTAACACAAAATGTCAAGACATATTTTTTGTAGCCCTTTTGATTCACTATCAGATAGCCTCACGACAAAACAATCGTATAAATTAACTGAAATCAAGTAATTGAATATATTAAATTTAAAATTACAATACTTTTTCTATTCTGAATGTAACTTAAATTTTTTCTCTCATTAAAATAAGTTTATGTTTTAATATTAAACTTTCCTTCAATTATTGCTATTAATTAATTGAAATTATATTAGCATAAAATAACTTGACTTTCAATTAAGGCGTTAAATCATCTTACAGCGAAATCCCACGTAAAGACAGAGTGACGTATTAAAAAGTCTTGGATAAAAATGTTGAGACATATTTCCCGATTGTCTATTAGTGTCCTGGTGGCATTATGGCTCAAATCCAACCGCCTCCATTTATTTCCCTTCGTAGCGTCATAAAGAAACCGGAATTTACTTGTTTGCACAATTGAAAGATAATAATTGAACAGCATTAGTTATACAAATAAATAATTGGTAAAACAAGTACACCATAATAGTTACAGCATATTTTGTATCTGTGTAAATATTTACGATGTTTGAAATACTTTCTATTTAATTAAATAATTCGATCACGCATCTGGACCGCTAAGGTGTGTTAATCGAATTTCCAAAATGGCATGTATATGTTTTAAGGTTTCAACCAACTATTTGGGAAATCGGTCTACTCACGAAGGAGCTGAATAGCTGCCTACATGTACGAAATATATTAGTAAAATTGTTTGCTCAGACTCCAGCTCCGTCCCACGCGCTGCTTTGTTCTGCTCGCAGCGGAAAACTCGCTTAGCGACCTTCCTTATGGCCTTGCATTATGGGCTGCTTCTCTTCGCTAGCTGCGGACAAACCGCTTTGCGAGTTTGCATCCCGGAAATAGGATTTTTATCGGGTACTTTTATGGCACGTTTTGATAAATTTTAGGGGAACAAATTAAATGTGCAGAATAATATAGTATATTTATTTTTTTAGGTAAAACCAGAAAAAAAGTTCTATTCTAGTACGAAAAATCTCAAAAAAAGTTACTCCCGGTAAAAATGGTGATTCCGGTTGTTGGATTTGTTTGACCAACGAACTCGTCTGAATGACTTAGAAACCCCAAGTGTGTACCAAATTGAACTAAATTGGACGTAAAATGCTGCCCGTTATAGTGGGAACACATATGTACATATATATATATATATATGCCTCTGTATAACATTTTTATTGATACTCCAAAACGTGTTATGTGGACCATGATCGGTGCTCCTCGACCTTAGGTCTTACCATGTTTCCTATCGTTAATAGCTAAAAAAAACTAAATGGTTTACTTTTTGTACAATTTAAATCAAACTATTTTAAATTCGAGTTTTTATTTGATTAATAATATTAAATATATAATGTTGTAATTTAAGTTTAATGCTTTTTGTGATAAAGAATACAACTAATTTAAAGTTATACGTGATTTTAGGTATAATAAGTAATAAGATTAAAATTGTGTTGATTAAATTGTGAAATTGTTGCCATTATCAACTATTAATTTCGTCCAATTTGCCCAACTTATTTGATCTTTTTTATATTCAATACAAATTTAATTTGTATCTTCAACCTCATTTAATATTTAAGTTAAAATAAAGGCACATAAAACTAAGCAATTTTTACTTAATATAGTACATATTTATTTAACATATTGAGTAATGTTTTCGTACGGTCATTTACTCATCAGGGCCGTGACGTATCAGTATCGTGTCAGTTCGGTATCATCATGGTTATCCGTATTTCCTCATTCAAACACATCGTGGTAATTAATTTAAAAAGCTTGAAAGGTATACTCAAGCAGCACTGACAACGCTGATACGGACATGCGCAGGATGTATGGGAATCCCTCTTTAATCAGCAGAAAATTATTGTTTTTCACTGATACAGAAACACGGATCCAATACGGCACTGACACTCCAAGGATCTGTGTAAACTGTCCTTTGTGGTGTTTATTACAAATATATAATTATAAAAGTAGGCTAAGTTAACAAATACGTATTTTCGCTATTACTTAAAATTATATTTCTAATAGATTTCGTAATGGAAAAAGAAAACTCAAATAGTAGTAATACTTCAAAACATACTTTCATAACGGGACTCTTCGTTCCACTTAACGAAGATAAATTGAAAAAGTTATCACATGAACTAAACTTGTTTACTAACCTTATTAATACATAAATTAACTTGTTTGTTTTCTTTAGAAGAACAAGGCAAGTTATGAAACTATCAAACAGAATCTACTTTAGTAGACCTCCCGAGAGTATAGTCCTAACATTGGCTCTTATGGGACTAAGATTTTTGCACCAAGTTGTGACAAATGACGTAATATGCACCGAATTCCAAAATAATATGATTTCGTAATACACTATAACCCATTGTTACATATTTTATCAAACATTATATTATCATCCGTCGGAAGTCGGTATATATATGTCACGAATTGAAAGGTAATATAATTTCCTTAGACACTATAGAACAATGTTATATAATTTATCACATATTATATTACCATCCGTGGCAAATCGGTGCATATTAAGTCATCAAAAACAAGATGACATAGTCATCTGTAGCCACTCCGTGCAAAGAAATTAGTCCCATAACTTACCCTCATAAAGCTCATGTTAGGACTATCCTCTCGGGAGGTCTATTTAATTTCAGTAGAGTTAGTCAATTTGATTAATGTCAGATCGTTTAAAATGTCTATTATATATATATATATATATATATATATATATATATATATATAAAAATACAAACTGAAATATTTTAGCGTTTCAAACCGTAAACAAATCACTACTTACTATATGCTGTTACTCTATAGGTATTAGATAATACTAGGGTATCATGTAACTGCACGTTTGACGAAAGTTGAGCGAATTTCAAAAATTAACTTAAAATGTTTTAGGGTTTTAACCAACTATTTGGAAAATTGGTCCACTCACGAAGGCACTGAATTAGTAGAATTAGTTTGCACCTCATCCTCCAGACAAGGCTAATGCGCTGCTTTGTTCCATTGCAGCGGCCGTCAACAAAAACGAAATGTGCAGAATAATCTCTTATATTATTTTTGTTAAATAAAACCCCAAAAAGTTTCATTCTTGTACGAACAATCTCAAAAAAAAAATTACTTCATGTCAAAAAACGTGATTCGGGTGTTTTATTTTTTGGGCTAACTTACTCGTCCGAGCGACATAGAAAACCTACGTGTGTATCAAATTTGGACTAAATCAGATGTAAAAAGCTGCCGCTAGAGTGCGAACGCATAAATATATATTATACAAGGTGGTTTTGGAAGAAACGGAGAAACTTTCAGGACGTGTTCTACTAGTGAAAATTCAGAAAAATTTCTTATAAAAATAGGTTTTTAAATGCTTCGTTTACAAAATACTTAATATCTTTGGACATAGGAAATGTATTGAATAAAAATTTTGGATACCTATTTGGAATTATATCTTTTACCCACCTACAAAAAACCCAAACTTGTTTTCAAATATTTTTAAAATTGCGGCCGTTTATAATTTTTAATTTAAAATATCTCGAAGACCGCCAACTTTACAAAACAATTTCAAGAAACAAAAAATATACTTTTTTAATGACAAACATAACGATGTTTTAGGATTTTTGTAACTTAAAAGAATAATTCGGCCACGCAGCTGAACCGCTGACGTGAGTTGAGCAAATTTCCAAAATTAAGTTTATAGGCCTATGTTTTAGGGTTTCAACCAACAATTTGGGAAATAGGTCTATTCATGACGGTGCTGAATTGCTGCAAAATTGTTCGCACGCCATTCCGCATATTGGGAATATCTTCAACACACAATGCATTGCGTGCTTCGCACGCCATTCCGAATATTGGGAATATCTTAAACACACAAAGCATTGCGTGCTTCGCACGCCAACCCCCGTATTGGGAGTATCTTCAATGCACAATACATTGCGTGCTTCGCACGCCAACCCTGCGGTAAAATCCACCACATGGCTTTGAACCGGGTACTTTTATGGTATATTACGTTTTGTTCGATTTTGGGAGAACCAAGCGAGCTATAAGGTCGTGTAAAAAAACAAAATGTGCAGAATAACATCCTACATTTATATTTGTAGAAAAACGTCTAAAAAAATTAATTCTCGAAGGAAAAATCTCAAAAAATAGTTACTTCCGGTCAAAAAACGTACTTCCGGTTGTTGGATGTTTTTGGCTAACGAACTCTTCCGAGCGACGTAGACAACCAACATGTGTACCAAATTTTAACCAAATCGGACTTAAAATGCGGCCGATAGAGTGCGAACACATATATATATATACATATATATATATATATGAATTTTAATGACCCCCCAAAACGTGTTCTGGGGACCATGATCGGTGCTAATTTGCTACTCCCAACCTTTGGTCTCACCATAAGGGCCACTGCACTAGCTCATTTTTCCTATGGAAATTCG
This sequence comes from Philaenus spumarius, assembly GCA_018207615.1. Classification (NCBI taxonomy): domain Eukaryota; kingdom Metazoa; phylum Arthropoda; class Insecta; order Hemiptera; family Aphrophoridae; genus Philaenus; species Philaenus spumarius. The sequence continues at coordinate 176,756 of JAGFPH010001028.1, read as the reverse complement.
CTAATAACCGAGTTATTGGCTAAAAACTAAATAGTTTGGATATTATCCCAGATAAAAGAACTAATAGTTTCTTTTTTCTGTGATGTTATGAACAACTTTTAGAACACGTCCTGAAAGTTTCTTAGATTCTCCCTAAATCACCCTGTATATACAAAGTCACTGCAATAGCTCACATTTCCTATTTAAATTCGCAAATAATCTTACTGAAGCGATTATCTTTAATATTTCTCGTTTTGAACGCATTTTCTGAAAACTGTTGCTCCTTACATAGAGCTTTTTCTACATAAGTTTCTTGTGGGGATTAAATTTTACTAAATGTATACCCTGAAACTTGTAAAGGCAGAACGACGTAAAATGGTACCGTCTTCTTTTATAGGGATAAATAATATTAAGAAAGTTCGTGTATTATTATATTAGTGATCACACTAAAAAGTATACGAACCATTTTATGGAACTTTCTTGTAGAGAAAATTCCTTTTTAGCAAGTTTCCATATTAAAGATGAACTATTGCAGTGACTATTATGGTGTGACCTAAGGTCGGGAGTAGTAAATGAGCACTGATCATTGTCCCCGGAACATGTTTTAGGGTTTCTTAAATCTTATATACAGTATTTATATGTATATGTGTTCCAACTCTAACGGCCACATTTTATTCCAGCTTTGGTCTAAATTCGGTATACAAGTTTCTAAGTCGCTTGGAAGAGATCATTAGTGAAAAAATGCAACAACCATTATTCGTACTAGAGTGAAATTTGTTTTTCGTTTTACATAAATAAAATAATAAATTTATGAGATTGTTCTGCGCATTTTTTTTATACGACCTCGTAGACCTTCTGCTTCTCCCAAAAAACGATCAAAACGTAAAATACCATAAAAGAACCCAGTTCAAATCCACGTGAAGGTTTTTACAGTGGGGGCAGCTCCTGATCCGAGGCCGAAGGCCGGGATAGTAACGAGCGAAGCGAGTTTGTCTGGTGCAAGCGAAGAGAAGCAGTCCATAAACCAAGGCTAAGCGAGTTTTTTTCCGCTGTGAGAGGAACGAAGCAGCGCGTGAGCTGGGGGTGGATGCATATAGGTGCAAACAAATTCTACCAATATATTTCCTACACGGAGGCAGCTATTCAGTGCCTTCGTGAGTAGACCAATTTCGCAAATAGTTGGTTGAAATCCTAATACATATAAAATTAATGTCGGAAATTTTCTCAACTCACGTTAGCGGTTCAGCTGCGTGATCGAATTTTATTTTACGTGTGTTTTCTTACGTCTCAGAGTAACACTGCAACAGGGCTTCTATTTATTTGAGTTTACCTTCGTTTATTTTCGTTTACAAATAATCATGGCAAACAATTTATATCAATATTTTGCTATCAGTTGGAAAAAAAATTGTTACTAAAACCTAAAACGTTTTGTAAGGAACTTATGGTGAGGAAGTAGCATCATGTGTGAATACATATTGGACTCAAGTCGTTAATTTATAGCTGGGAAGATGTTGAAGATGAACATCGAGCAGGTTGACCACCATCATCCCGTAGATTTTATAGAGAACACAGCTTCTCTCATCGTACGAGAATATATATGGTCTAATAAGTGTTTAATATTTAGCTGCAGTGATGTACGTCTCTTAGTGAAATGTTTAGAATATTCTTACGTAAGATTTGTTGATAGTCAGTTGCTTCCTTTGAATTTTCAATTTGTTCTGATAAGATGAAGTATATGACTGTAATCTGCTAAGAACAGGGTAAGAATACATTGAAAATATTTCATCAGCAACATTATCGCAGTAGATGAGTGTTGTTTCGTTATGACCCAAAAATAAAACAGCAGAACTTTGTAAGACCTGCAATTTACCAACTGAATTTCCCTCTGAACTCCCTCATACCAATAAATAGTTTATATTAGATAATAACTAGTAGACCCACTTCGTTTGCATACATTGTTTAGACATATAAAATAATACAGATAATTTATGAACCAAGTTGAAACAGCCAGTATATTCGTGTATTTATTTATCTGTTATTCTTATCTAATATTTAACCAAACCTAACCTAACCTAACCTAACCTAACCTAACCTAACCTTACATATTAGATCAGCACGCAACTGTTCCTATTGTCTCTTGTACATTTTTTGTAAAGTAAACGGTTCAATATATTCCACAATACAGATTTGTAACGGCCGCCATTTTTAAAATTATATATATTTTTTTTAATTTGGTACACTTGTAAATTGTAACATGCAAAATGCTTGTACAATATTGAACTCGAAATCTTATCTATTTCTGGAGTTACTGTGAGTTTCTGTAAAAAAACAAATGGCGCATAACGTCCATCCAAGCCTAATTCGATAAAATGTTACTGAACTTTCTTTATTTATTTCAATGTATACAATTCGATCCTATATAGCCAGCTAAGGTTTTTTGTGGCACATTTTATGTATACAACCAATATTGTCAATTACTACTCTATTATTTTTTTGTAATATTTGCTCACTTTAAGTTCTATCTCATAGTACAGCCTTTTAATACTAGAACTCGGTTTTGGGACGTTGCAGGAGATACTGTGAATTAAATACTACGTCACAAATGCAGATTTACCACATCATGAAAAGTCAAAGTAACCAGGCTAAATCTCATTTGCCTGAACAATGAACAATCAATTAAACTTCTCTTATTAGTCAGTCAAAGCGAAATTTAAATTAGTTTAGAACCACGGAATGGAATCTAAATTTGCATGGAGACAATTGCAGAACGATGGGTGGAAACCTTTTGAATAAAGCTTCAAACTGTGCAAGCTAGCGCAGTAATACAAGTTTAGTAAATAAATGGCAAACATGGACCTGTAGCAGTAAACTTTGCAATAAATGTAATGATTAAAATTTGTAAAACCAACATTTTATTTATTTTTATATAAGTAATATTTGTTTAATGCTATACTGATTAATTGCAATCCAGTAAATTAATCATCAAACATTTTAAGTTATGAAATTAAATCATATAGCCTACAGGGTGTTTCAAAAATCATATCGAAGTTTTAAAGCTTTGTAGTATGTATTACATTTATATCCCAGGCAGCAGGGAGTTAAAAATTAAGTTACCTGGAAAAATGCGGGAAAGGTGAAAATTGGTAATATTATAGTACATTTTGATTACCTAAAAAACATACTAAGTTTGCGACTCCCAACACTTTGAGCTTACGCCACCATCTTGGAAAATGGTGGCCAAATACTCGTTTTTTCCAAATAACTTCTGTTGGGTGCATCCTAGAAAAAAAGTTTCTCATAAAAATTATAGAGAATTTAATTCTCTAAAACTTTTATTTCGAAAAATTATCTGAGAAACAGTTTTTGAGTTAAGTGCCAACTTGTGATGTGTATTTATAATAATTCGACCACGCAGCTGGGCCGCAGACGTGAGTTGAGCAAATTTGCAAAATTAAGTTTATATGCCTATGTTTTAGGGTTTCAACCAACAATTTGGGAAATAGGTCTACTCACGAAGGCGTTGAGCAGCTGTGTGTGTGTGTACGCAATATATTAGTAGAATTTGTTTGCGCCTAGTGCCCTCGCGAGTTTGCACCACCTGGCTTCGAACCGGGTACTGTTATGGTATTTTACGAAAAAGGGATTGAAGCAGTTGTTGCAACAATTTCTGAAGACACACAGAACAAGGTTTGAGACAAACTCGGCTATTGACTCGATGTTTGCCGTGTGACGAATGGTGTTCACATTATACCTTGCGCAAAGATTCGTGGCGGCTGAGAGCTTAGGACGGTCGGGTAGGTGTCCCTACCCCTAATTAGCCCTCGCTCGGCCACTCCGGGTTTTGAGTCATCTACTGGGCTCAAGGCACAGTCGGTATAATTTTTTGCATTTTACCATAAAGTGTAAAAATAACGCCATTTTTGTAATCTGCATCAAATAACAAGAACATTAAGTCCAAACACAATATAATTGAGATGCTATTAAGTATTCACTTTGTTTTAAAATAAAAGACAGTTTACAGAACAAGATTAAGAATATTTAGCAACTGAAGCTATTAAAAATTTTACATTGAAAGTGTTTTTCGGTTTTGCATAAGCTGAAGTCGACGCGGTTACCTATAATACATTTACTATTTTAAGGACTACTTATTACTAATTTAATAAATTTAGTATTTTAACAAAATGAAACTTGATCTTAAAAATTGTGTACCAATTTGCAATAATAAGAAAGGCAATTTACTGTTTATGAATTATGTAAATACGATGTTAATCAATTGATAAATAACTTATATTTTATCTACGTATCACACACATTTAAAGACGTTTTAAACATACGCCTATTTAAAGAGCACTAATCAAGCCACATATATCTGATAAAGGACGCATAAATAATCAGTTAATATACAATTGACTAGTAAATAGTCGAAATTAAGAACATCTTTTTTACTTGTCACTTTATTTGATCAATAATTAGACTGACAAATTACATGTGACTAAACAGATTTTCTTTTTCACGGATATGGCTCCTGTGAGAATCTGGATAACACTTTATGTACAAAATTGTAAATAGCTATAGTTTGTAAATAATCTTAAAATATATATCTTGTTTTTGTAAACTGTCTTTTATTTTAAATCAAAGTGAATACTTAATAGTTTCGCAATTATATCGTGTTTGGACTTAATGTTCTTGTTATTTAATGCAGATTACAAAAATGACGTTATTTTTACTCTTTACGGCGAAATGCAAAAAATTGTACCGACTGTGCCTTGAGCCTAGTAGATGACTCATGACCAAAATCCGGAGCGGTCGAGCGAGGGCTAATTAGATGTAGGCACACCTCCTTGACCGTCCTAAGCTCTCAGCCGCCACGAATCTTTGCGCAAGGTATAAACACTTGTAGGAAAACTTTGTTTGCTCTTTTATTTGAAGTATATCTATAAATATTAAGTTAAATGTAATAAATACTAAAAAACTTCAAGCCCCGATATTCATTTTGAAACTTCAAAGAATTTTAAATACCATCAAATATTCCACCTCCAAAGCGCAGTTCATAATCCGAAGCCGCAAGGTCCAAATGCAAACTCACAAAGCGAATGGAACGAATCAGCGCGTGCCCAGGGCTGGAGGCTGGGGCGCTTAAAAATTCTACTAATATATTTCGCACACGCAAACAGCGCTTTGAGCGCCTTCGTGAGTATACCATTTTCCCATAGTTAGTTGAAACAATAAAACATGTAAACTTAATCTTGGAAGTTCGCTCAATCCATGTTATTGTTTCAGCTGCGTAATTTAATTATTTATTTGTTTTCAGTTACAACTGTACAGTCTTAATATTTGGTTTCATTATTGCTGAGGATAGCTATGTATTTTATTTGAACACACATTCGAATTCCCACAGTGTCTACAAAATGTAACTTTGATACGTCTTACGTTATTGTTCTAATATGGATTGCTTTTCGGGGTTTAACCTTTAAAATGGTTATGATAAATAATACAATAAAGATAGTAATTATTATTCGTTCTAAAGCATTGTAACTGCCCTATGTACTGTTTTATCAACAACTTGATTATTCGTGTTTTTTTCCTAGTTCGATTCATGCATACGTCATGTTATAAACTATTGACTTTCTCTGACATGTACGTTAAAAACATTTCTAATTAATCATATGCAATAGTTTGCTGTTAATATTAATATGTATAAGTATTAAATCACACTACGGTTTGTTACATAAAATACATGTTTACATACAATAGCAGTGAAATTAATATTACATTGAAATTATTGTAAAAATTATATCTGCTTGGTTTCTTATAATCAGCTTGAGTACAATTTACGACATTACAGTCATCTCCAAAGTATCGTTGCTACACTTTGCTGATGGCGCTATGTTTGACTACAGGTAACTTAACCTGGAATATGGTTCGTCAATCATCCAACAATAGTTGGATGTGCTACAACCATGACTCAGGAAGTGGAGAATTGCAGCAGTAAACACATATAAAACACAAGCCATCACCTTCTTTCCAAAGCGTAGACAACCCAACCATGCAATTACCTCTTAACCAATCCTCATCACGTCAAGCAAATACTATTAATAACTAACTAAGAGCCCACTACCACTTTGAATCAGGCTGACCATGTACAAAACACACATCCGCCCAGTACTTACGTACACATCCCCAACTTGGTATTCTCTTCTGTCTGTTGCTCGGAAGAAAAGGTTTGACTCTTTTTAAAACAAAACTCTCAATACACAAAATCCCCACACTCGAGAACTTCATCCTAAAGCAAACAAACTCACTCAAGCACAGAACCCAACACACATAATCACAGATACTGCACCTCTGCAGAACAATAGAAAACGTCCTTTATAACTATCTGGTTTACGAACCACCATAAGCATTTAAAAAAATTCAAGCTCATTCTTAAACTCTAAACATTTTTAGTAATTATAACCAGTGTGTAATATGTATTCACCATCTCGTTCCCACAGAAAATGAATTTCCCTTGCAGTCATAAAATAGTATAATGGACTCGTTTTTTTCGGTTAGATGGAATACTTTTACGCTGACCTCACTCCTGAGAAATACTGTAGGACTCGATCCGAAAGGACAATACTCACTAAACCATTCTCCGCCTCTCCGTCCAGGCACTGGAGAGAGCGTAGCAGAGTCTAGAAACCTCTCTAACGGCTGCAAGATGATGCCTAAACTTCGTTGTAACGAAAAAAATGCAGTGAAGAAATTTGTTATCCGAGACCGGCCAGCAACAAACCAACATGACCCACACATAAAACAGCACTGGTAGAAGTATCCCGGATTTACGATGATTTCCCGTTCTCGAGTTCGGAAGTGAAGAATTTTCTGAATCAGATTCCTAGATGAAATCGCTACCTGCAGTCAAATCGACAGTTGGAATACGGGTGCCTAGATAAAGGCGTTGATGGTTCTTCCGTCAGTCGTGTTTGGTGTGTTCTTCCCGACATTCCTCGGAACTCCAGGGCCCTTCCTAAACTTCACTGGGAGTCGACTCGTTTAGAAATAATCTTTATATACTGTCTAGCCACGCCCCTCCCAAACCGGTACTGCCCCCGAGAATGGAGGAACTCCAAAACGCGTTAACCGAACACAAATAAAAGGCTTACGCAAGGATTGGCAGAAAATTGCAGTCAAACTGATCATATTACATTACAGTTTATAAAGTATCAAATACTTGTTTCACTTCGTAAATGTTATTTGATTGGAAGAAGTTGTTATATTAAAATCCTGATTTTTGTTTAAAAAATATATATTATTTTAAAGATTAAGAGGTGAATGAGTGTCAACATAGGATACACAAAAAGAAAAATTGTAATATAATATAACATTTTGTGTGATTATTTAAAATACGCAATGTTATAAAATGATCACCAGTTGAACTGTGGCATTTATCTAAAAATATCTAGTAAAATTTTATGTAGAGCTTATGCGTTCTATTAGTGAAACACATTTTTCGAGACGATAATTAATTTGATATCGTTATCTCGGTACGGAAACGATGCAACGAAACTGCACTCACGAGACTCGAGACGAGACAAGTGTCACGAGTCTCGTGGGGTTAATAGAAGCATGATTTACACCATTCATTTTGGAATTATGTTATGTAACAATTGCAAATTTACCGCAATTTATTTTTACTAACGTTTCTTATTATGTTTGCTGTTAACAATGTTATGAGTCTAATAACCGGTTTCACCAAGGTTCGTTAAATCATTTAACGAACGACAAATACTTAACTAATCGTTAGACACTAATATTACGTTTCATCAACACGAAAATCCGTCGATGAACGTTAAACCCTTCCTTAAATTTAAAGACAGATTTCCCGATCTTCAAATATATTGACGATTCGTTAAAACTTCGAAAGTGGAAAATTTGGTTATTTTAGTTAGGAGGAGTTTAGGAGTAGGAAATTGTTTTAAAGCATCGTAAATTTAAACAGTCTAAAAAACTATTTACAAAACAAAATATTGATTATATAAGAAACGGGTGTTTTATTATGTGTATTCAAGGAAGATTTTTTTATATTCATTAGACATTTATCCATATAGCAAAATTCGATTAGCCTAAATTATAATAATAGTAAAGAATGAGTGAAAATGTTGATGCTGTTGATGTTTGTTGAATATTTAGAAAATGTTTGTCCTGAACGGCCATTGCAAGAAAGAAATTACCACTTTTTTCAATGGACGACGAACAATTCCGATCACGATATAGATTTTACAAACATATAGTTTTGAAAGTACTGGAAGAAATTGAATCAAAATTAGAATATCCAACTGGTCGTAATAGGTCTCTTACTCCGATCCAACAATTACTTTTAGCGCTAAGGTTTTATGCAACAGGATCTTTCCAAATTGTAATTGGAGATACTAATGGTGTTTCAAAAAGCAGTGTATGTAGGTATGTAAAAACATCCAAAGTAATCACTTCATTACAACATTACATACAATTTCCAAAAGGAGGAGAAGCGTTGACAATTATCCAAGAATCCAAGAATTTTATAAGTCATTTTCCTACCGAAGTTGGTGCAATTGACTGTACTCATATACCAATTTTATCTCCTGGCGGGAAAAATGCTGAAGTTTTCCGGAATAGAAAATCGTATTTTTCAATAGATGTGCAAACTGTTTCGGATGCAAACTTGTTGATGAGAAATATCGTAGCCAGGTGGCCTGGATCAGTTCACGATAGTTTCATTTTTGACAACAGTGACCTACGAATGCGATTTGAAACTGGTCAAGTTCAGGAAGGTCATTTATTGGGTGACAATGGTTACAGATTGACAAACTATTTGTTCACACCATTTCTGAACTTTGCAAAATGAGCAACATAATTAATTATAATAAATCCCACATAAAAAACAAGAAACTGTCGAGAGGCAATACGTAGTGTGGGAAAGAAAATTTCCAGCCCTTTCACTAGGTTTAAGAGCTCAAATTAACACCTCGTTAGTAATAATTAATTGTAGCAACGGCAATATTACATAATATTGCTATTCAAACAAAAGATGGAGGCCTTTCTGAAGACATTTCTTTAAACCAAAATTTGGAAGAGAAGCAAAAAAGAATTACCAATTACATTACCTTTCAAGAGGTACTAGTTGTACAAGTTCATGACAATGGAACTCCTGCGGCTGCTCGTCAAAGAATTGTAGATAACCACTTTAGGCCTGTATAAAAATTTTAATTTGAAAACAAAACAGTATTGTAAGTTAGTAGGCCTTAACATTTTATACAAAACATACAAAATGAACTACTGGAATTTCTACATTTATTTCTATGATGTTTGTTTTATGATTTGTTCTAATTTTAATTTGAACTGTTCCTCCTTCATAAGTGTCGATCTTTTTTTTTAATAATTATAAGTTCCATCTAGGTTTCGTGATTTTCTTTTAGCAACCTCTTTTCTAGTTCTTCAACTTCTTTCCGTGCTTCAGAAAGTTCACAAATGTTTTTCCGTGCTTTGACAGCTTCGGCAGTTCTCTGTTTCTTTTTAACCTCTGGCCTATTTCTAGAGAGCCATGGAGTGGTGAAGGATGTGAAAGTTTGTCTAATTTTTTAGATTAAATTATAAAAGTTCCATTATTGTGCACAGAATTTCTTCTTGTCAAACATCGTGTTTTCAGTTGATGCATTATTTTGGCTAAAGAAATCGTCTCCAAGTGACTTAATAAAACAACTTGTGTACCAAATTTGGACCTAATTGGACGTAAAATGCGGCCATCATGGTGCCAGAGTATGTATATTACGTATATACACACAAAATATATACCTACAAATTTTAATGACACCTCAAAACGTGTTTTGGGGACTACGTTCGATGCTCATTGACTACTCCCGACCTTAGGTATCACCATAAAAGTAATTCCAATAGCTCATCTTTCCTATGGAAATTCGCTAATAAATCTATCTAAAACCTTTATAAAACAGAATGGTTTGAAAGAAATAGGATCCGCTATGAGACTCAAAGTTTTAAATTAAAACACTTTCCGTGAAAGTATTTCAGTCTTCTCATTACCCTATGCGGAGTTTTCTGTTGAATAATGTATACTTCTCCATGCATGAGAGAGACACTACTGGGTAATAGATCTTATTCCGCTTGGCATTGTAAACTTTTAGCTAATGACGAAATGTATGACGTCATCAGTGAGGTGCCTGACACAACTTGTTATAAAATAAATCTGGGACATTACTGATGTTCAAATACTCAATTAACTTGGAATTAGTTATAATTTTATTAAGTAGTTACTTTAGAATTACTATTACTTTAGTTACAAAGTTATTAAAAGAAACCATTTCTTATCATCTTTTTATTGCGGAGTATTTCGAAGTTATCATTATTTATTTCCATAAGCTAAACATTAAACACACTAATTTATTCGCCTATTGCCCAAAATTAATTAGTTAGCGAAACAAAAAATGAAGGGAAAATATTTTGGTGGTATTTAGACGATTTAAAAAAAAAATACGCTTTCTATCTCCTGTGTGAGCTCATGTGATAGGCAAAAATACTGCTGTAAAGTACCTGTGGTCAAGCGGCCAATTGCATTGAGGATTGCATCCGCTTATAGAACAGTTTCAACTAGTGCTCTTTTAGTGATAGCTAGCTTACCATCACTGTATCTGACGGCAAACGAGAGGCAGGACGTTTACACTTCAAAGGCAAGATGGGAGACGGACACTTCAGGGAGGTGGACATATAACCCGATTCCCAACATAGTGAGCTGGTTGAACACTGAACAGGAAGCACGTTGAAGTGGGATATTATCTAAAACAAACTTTGTTTGAACACGGATGTTTTGGCAGTTACTGTAAGCTGTTTCATTTCCTAGAAGTAGAAACACGCAGTATAATGAATGCGAAGCATGGAATGACGATCGGCAGAAAATGTGTGCCAGAGTAGGAGAGGAAATTACGTCAAGTAATATGATAAGACATATGCTAAAGTCAGAGGAAACATGGAGAACTATAGAGAACTTCATAAATAGAGTGATGAAGACAAACATGAAGACGGCATGCGAAGACCTCACACACTTTCCCAACAACTGTTAGATAAAAGGCATGCATGAAAGCCAACAATGGCCATGGAAAGCAGAGCTGTCGCCATTTTGAAATGGTTAAGTGCCACATTTCCATTAGTAAAGCATTTCAGACCAATGGATTTTATGTTATTTATTAAAAGTATTGAAATTGAAAAGATGTTGGTTTTAGGATAATTTTATATGTTTTAGGCAATTATCAAGAAATTGTGTTTTAAGGTTTTTGTCGATAACTCGATTATCCTTTAACCCACAGAAAAAAGGCATGGATGAAAGCCAACAATGGCCATGGAAAGCAGGGCTGTCGCCATTTTGAAATGGTTAAGTGCCACATTTCAATTAGTAAAGCATTTCAGACCAATGGATTTTATGTTATTTATTAAAAGTATTGAAATTGAAAAGATGTTGGTTTTAGGCTAATTTTATATGTTGTAGACAATTACCAAGAAATTGTATTTTAAGGTTTTTGTCGATAACTCGATTATCCTTTAACCTACAAAAACGACAAAAACATCATTTTTTTGTTAAAAAAAATTATATTTGATTTTGAATATTACTAACATAGTAGTAAAATTTAAACTTGAACTGGACTTATGAGAAATAACACTATATAAATAAAAACAGAACACAGTTTCTCATAAAAAACGTTTAATAATTCAAACTCGTTTCGATGACCAAGTCATCATCATCAGTGATGGTTACAAACTTATAACTAATTTGGTTACATGGTTCTTAACTATATATAGGCAGAGTCTTAGTAGGGGGGATGGTCTAAACGTGTAACGACCAATGGGAGAACAGTAACTTAATAATTGTAATGGGGATAGTAACTACAGGGGGAAAAACATGAATATATATATAAAGAGATACAAAATAACATATATATAAGTTAGAATCATACATAATACACTCATAAACTGTATATGTGAACATGTAGGATATATAATATAAAAGATGATATGTGAAAATATTACATCAATCAAAATACGTACATATAAACAACAAAGAATAAGTAGATTCTAGGTCTAATATTACATAATAACCTACAATACTAATACAATTATATAAAAATATGTGAGACATTTAATTTAAACATTAAAAAAAAATCACTAAAAATACATTTGTACCATATACACAAAGCATAATCAAATATTTAGTACTATTATAATGCTATAATTTATGACAAAATTATAAGAAATCTCATATAAATCATTATTATGTGATGATTCTGTTTGTATGATTGAAGCATTAATGAATACAAGCAATTATGGTAACAATTAAATAAATAACAATAAATATGAAGTATACAGATATTAGATATAAATAATTAAAGGAGAATGGAATTTTGAATTGGGCCTAATTCGTTGTTAACTATAAGATTTTGGTTCCGGTTAATGAAGAGAGTTTCCCATGCGACTAGTGAGTTCTGTTTTGTTACTTTTTTAAAAGGGTCGTATTTTCTATCTTGAAAACATGATTTTCTTGTAAGCAGTGTTTGGCTATTTCTGATTTGTCGGGTCTATTGTACTTGAAGTGAGAGAAATGTTCTTTGGTTCTAATTTTTAAGTTTCTTATAGTTTGACCTATATATTTCTTCGGGCATATTTCACACGGTATGCAATAAATACCTGACTTCTGAAGGTGGTGAATTTGATCTTTTGGTGAGCCTAATATTTTGCCTAGACTATTATTAGAGGTTAATGCTATATTTAGGTTAGCGTGCTTGTTTAGTGACTTTTTTACAGTGTTTGCTAATTGTCTCTTGTCTATGTTTTTATTTATATAACATAGTAGTATTTTACTAATATTGCGGCAAGAAAAGGGGCACAACTAAAAAAACCTAATTTTTCAGGAGAGCTGAAAACAAAATTTAATGTAAGTTTTTGGTACATGTAGAATGTATACAAATGACCTTATATATTTTTTCCCTTAATAATACTTTTATCAATAGTTTTTTTTTATGGATTTCCTTTATTTTCTAGTTTTTAACTTCATACAATTTTTTTTACAGTTTGAGTTGTGCCACTTTTCTATAAGACATTGTGTATACTAACCAAAGTTAGGTAAATTGTTTTATGTCAAAATATTATGACACATTTTTATAAAATGCATTTAATTAGCAAAAAAGCTTACGTTAGAACATACATATTTAGGTTTTAAAACTGGTAAACTCAAAAGAAATTTTTTTAAAAAGCTGTTTTCTTAAGCAGTACTCTACTTTCAAAGTGAATTACTTTTACACGTTTTAGAGGACAATGGGTAAGTAAAAAACTTATTAAATTTGTATTAATAATATTTATTTTACAAATAAAACTAGTAAAAATATAAAATACAAGAGTGGAAAAATATTTTGTTTGACTTTAACTACACCTCTGACATAAAATTTAAGATAATGATGGACAATTTTAGTATTGATATTCTGAAGGAGTGCATTATTTGCTAAAAGAGAGGCAAAAATGTAAAACTTACAGTTATTAAAATACACAAAGACAATCTTGATACAGATTAAATTAATGTTATCGATTGATAGCCCAAATCAAAATTGTGTCGCTTAGCAGTTTCTGTCACAGTATATTTATACCGTATTCGTTTCGGTTGGTGATGTCCACCTGTTCTAGCGAACTAGACGTTGTGACCGTCGGAAACATTCCCGACGTACGCATGCGCAAAAGATATCCAAAACTGTATTGTAAACATCAAGCTCTCATCTCATTCAGTAAACCGCTGCCCTCGTGTGTACTAGTAGTTATACGTGCTATTTTAGACTTCACACATGTTTCGAAGTACGACAATAATTGGTAAGTTACATAACATTGAATTAATAAATTTGAAAGGTCTATCAAACGGAAATTATTAAAATATTGTATGCCATTAATAGATTTATCACTTTATGACATTTGATTTAGATGTTTTTTTTTTACTTTCTCACTATACTATAGTGATCGCAAAAAAAAATTTATAGTGATCATTGTTGAGATTTTTGTGGAAATGTCCGTTTTGGGACCCCCTGAGTCCAAAAAAGTGTTTTTTACAAAATGTCTGTATGCATACAAAGCTAGAGAGAAAACTATTCGATCGATTTCGAACAAATTTGTACCAAACATGTCAATTAGGCCTGCATAGATGAACGAAAAAAGGTTTTGAAAAACAACCCCCTTTTTGGCCAAAAACCCCTAACAAAATCAGTTTTTATTGTTTAGTAAAAAAACTGCTTTAACGATTTTGATCAAATTTGGCGTATCAATATCATCTCTCCTACCCCTATTACAATTTAATGAAGTCACAGTGAATCTGTATAATAATTGAAATATGTTTGTGAGAAAGTATGTGCCAGTTCCTGGTACCGTTTATTCTACTTGTTTTACATTTTGTTAATATTCAGTAAAGTATTAGTTTTTTGGTTTAAAAAAGAATTTAATTTATTTTTAAGCTGTGTTTAATCTACGGTAAAGGGAGCGTAACATCTGAACACAAATCCATTTCCATTTTCGATTGTTGTAGATTCGACTAGTTTTAAAATTTAATAAATCATTTGATAAAAAAAATATTAGAAGTCCATCCATCGTTAACTAAACCTTTATTAATTAACAAACTAACACGTAAGAGTAAAGTATCTGTTCCTAAAACATGAAATTTGGCAATATCCTATTTTCTTTGTATAACTGTTTGCTTGCCATTATTTGTGTGTACAAAATGTAATATATTCAGGGTGTCTAGAAAATACTGTCCCAAGTTTCACCAGGCAAGAAATTATGTTTTGGTTTTTAGCCGATATCTCGGTTATCATTTGTGCTTTTTCAATGATTTCGTCATACAAAAAATTACACTTTTCATTTCCTAAATATTTTGTGTAAAGTTCGCTATGAAAAAGATATATTTGACTTTCCAAATTTTAAATAACCGCCTTTTTTAATTTATATAGAAGAACGTTCTGGGGTTTGTACAATGGTAAAAGGTTACGTAACAAATATGTACGTAACAAATTTTAGCTCAATATCATTTCTATTTCTAAAGATATTAAGTGTTTAGTAAAAAAATGGCGAATAATTCGAAAACTTAGCATTTCTGGACTTTTGTTTATAGACACTTTTTTCTTATTAGCCAATTTCCATTGAAAAGATGAGCTATTGCAGTGGCCCTTATGGTGAGACCTAAGGTCAGAAAAAGTAAATGAGCATCAATCATGGTCCCCAGTACCATATTTTAGGGTGCCTATATACATATATATGTATAATATGTATATAAATGTATTAGATATTTTTTTGTATAATAAGACGAAAATCCTTAGCGGTTATCATCGCCTTAAATATTTGTTTAGGGGAGATTCCCGCGTGCTGCGCTTGCCAACCCCGTTGGAACCTTCTATACACATAATTATGGTCTGTGTGTTTAAGTCTACACTTTAATAAAAACCTAACCTAAAAGTTAGAAATAAAAATTATTGCTTCAAAGTTTGAAATCAGCTGTTAATATTAAAGAAAACTGCTGATTATTGTATCAACAATAAACCTATTTATTTATTATTTAGTATGGCGCTCCCATTGCCGTAAAATAATTTGTATATTTTTTGTTGTTTTTATGTTAAAAAAGTATATAAAAACATGCTTGTATTCGAATGTAATGTTGTATAAAAATTGGAAAGTAATCGGTTATTAACTTTCGGAGATTTGAGATTTTGAACAAACGAATACTATTTACGAACATCTATATTTATATATATATAGGCCTATATGTGTTCGTACTCTAGCGGCCTCATTTTACGTCAGATTTGGTACAAATTTGTTACACACGTTGGTTGTCAAAGTTGCTCAGACGAGTTCGTTAGACAATAAAATCCAATTACCGGAAGCACTTTTTTTGACCGGAAGTAAAGTAAACTTGTTTAGTGTTTTATCTAACAAAATAAATATTATTATGCACATTTTGCTTTTTTACAGGACCTTATAGCTCGTTTTGTTCCCCCAAAAACGATCGAAACGTAAAATTCGATAAAAGTACCCGATTCAAATCCACGTGGAGTATTTTACCGTGGGGCATCTTCTAATCCTAGGCCGAAGGCCGAGTTTGTACGCTGCGAGCGAAACGAAGCAGTCCACAATCCGAGGCCACAAGGTCGAGGTGGATAATA
>JAGFPH010001028.1:138400-160559 GCA_018207615.1 Philaenus spumarius | reverse complement strand
AACGAAGCAGTGCGTGAGCCGAGCCTGGAGGCTGAGTTACAAATGCATTCTACTAATATACTTCATACATTCAGAGCCTTCGAGAGTAGAACAACTTCCCAAATATTTGGTTAATACACAAACACATAATATAAACATACTTTTGGAAATTCTTCGCTGAACTCAAGTCAGCGGTTCAGTTGCGTGGTCGAATTAAGTTCACCTTTAGAATAGTCTGGTAAAATTTGACCTTAACTTTAGTATAATGTGAAACCTATGACTATAAAAAAAATTGAGATTTCAGAAAAAACTAAATTGAAAATGTATAGCCCTATAATCTAGGTTTAAGTTTGATAGATAGTATGCATTGATTTTATTTAAACGGTTTGAACTAAACTTTATAATCAGAGTTGATTATTACTTTCGGATCTTCTTGTATTACTGTCCTAATTTGGTGGTATACTATGTTTTATAATTTTTCAAGAAATGTTTGTTGAAATTTTATTTAAATCAAATCACAACACAAATATTTTCGATTGGAATAGAAACTCTAAATAACTTTTAAGTAAAGTAGACTCAATAACATGCATAAATCAACACAGATTTAAGTTATGGATTTGAATTGTGAGCTTAATTTTGAAATTCTACTTAAAGCTAATTTATAATGACATTTACGTACTTCAAAATAAGATTTGCAGCACTCGGTATGGATGACTAATGTTTTCGATCGGACTTTATGATAGCAATAACTTAAAACATTACGGTAATAATATCATTTACTTATGATCAATGCGAATTCTTGATAGTATAGTATTTCTATTAAAACTATTTTGGTGACGCCATTATTTAAATAATTCGACCACGCAGCTGAACCACTGACTGAGTTCAGTAAATTTCCAAAATTAAGTTTATATACTTGTATTGCTTCAACCTACTATTTCGGAAATTGTTCTACTCACGAAGGCAAAGCATACCTGTGTGTACGAAATATATTAGTAGAATTTGTTTGCACTCCAGCTTCCACTCGCATTGGTAAACTCGCAGTTTGAACTCCGATCCTTGCGGCCTCGTGTTACGGACTGCTTCGCTTCGCTCGCAGCGTACAAACTCGGCTGTTGGCCCTGGTTAAAATAACCCACATGTACCGGGTACTTTTATAGTATTTTACGTTTTGATCAAATTTGGGGAACCAGACGAACTATAAGCTACGGTAAAAAAATATAAAATGAGCAGAATCATATCCTTATATTGTTTTTAGATAATACCAAAAAAAGTTTCATTTCAGTATAAAAAAATCGCAACAGGTTGTTAATTCCAATAAAAAAATGTGTTTCCAGTTGATAGATTTTTCGCTGACGAACTCATCCGAGTGACTTACAAAACCAAGATAGTATCCAATCGGACCTAAAATGTGGCCGTTAGAGTGCAAACACATATACATATATAATTTTTAATGACACCACAATTTGTGTTTTGGGGACCATGATCAGTGCTTATTTATATTCTTAACACAAGGTTCACTGCAATAGCTCATCTTTCCTATGGCAATTCGCTAATAACGTACTTGATTTGATTGTCTATCGATCTGCGAGTTGCATAGGAAAATAACAAACGCTGATCCTTTGTATTAGTTTAGATAACATAGATTTTTAGGTTGAGGTAATTATATTATATTTTGCTTCTGTAATACAATTATTGAATAACTAGGGGATCCACCCATGCTAACTTCTCTCAAAAAACCCCGACGTCGACTCATGGGGAAGCTAATTCAAACAGATTATTGTATACTCTGATATTTTTACTGAAATGATGATTGAGTGGTGACCTATACATAGCTAATGTAAGTCGGATCGAAATAGAAACGACCAGCCCCAATAATTTGAATTGCGGTATGCGTAGCAATATCACCATTCATATTTAAATAATCAACATTTCAAACAAATTTTGATACAGTACTACCAACTATAGGAAACAATACAATATGTAACACCAGATGTTTGACTTATAATACAGTAAGCCTTTTGATTGCTTTTACTAATCTAAAAAAAATGTTACTTGCGAAGAATAATTACCTGATTATAAATTTGCCAAATTGGTTAGAAATAAACGTGTTTTGGCTCAAAGAAGGCCTAACCTAAAATTATGTTAAGT
This sequence comes from Philaenus spumarius, assembly GCA_018207615.1. NCBI lineage: Eukaryota > Metazoa > Arthropoda > Insecta > Hemiptera > Aphrophoridae > Philaenus > Philaenus spumarius. Next base: position 158,429 of record JAGFPH010001028.1, on the reverse strand, counting down.
GGTTGATCTAAACAGCTATTTTATTATATATAGTATGCGACAACAGATGTTTGAATTAAATTATAATACAGTAAGCATTTTTCGTTGGTTTTTGTTTGTGTTTGCCTTTAGTTTGTTAATCTAACCCAAACAAAGCTGTTGGTTGTGAAGAATAATAAGCTGATTCTAAATTTGCTAAGTTGGTTGCTATGGTAATGAGTTGCAAACAAGAGTCCTAAGCTTTTGATCCGAATGATGCCGGCTGGGAGTAAATCCCCCGGATGTTCACTATTTTTACGATTTAAAATAAACTTTTAGCAAAATCCTTTCTTAGTGTGCTTCTTTCGTATTTGTATCTTAAGTAGTGATTGTTCCTAATTGATTTTATGTCAGTCAGTCAATCAGGACAAAGCCTCTGTTTATATATATTTCAGTTAAAATTTCACAGTATTATTGTATTACAGCTGGCATAACTCTGTCTGTATTGCTAATATTGAACTAATGCAACTGCTTGGTGTAAATATCAATTACAATACATTGTTTACGTTTTGAACTAATTTATCTTGTAAACATTTTATTCCTAACAGCTGTATCCAAACCATTTAAAATTTCAATTCTGGTCAATCTGTTTCATTGATATTGCACTATTTTTATCTAATGCTAACTCTTTAAAGGCTTACGTTCAGAAAATAAATGCAGAGTGTGTTTGCGCTTTTATTTGACATACAGCAATGATTTATTCACCGTTGATTCTACTTGATTTACGAACATATAATATTCATTTCTGTTTACGTATTCAAGGATATTGAATTGTTATTTTCTTAGATCTCTAGGAAATGTTTTACTTTCTCACTATACTATAGAAAGTATAGTGATCGCAAAAAATCGATGTTGAGATTTTTGTGGAAATATATGTTTAGGGACCTCTTACAAAATGTCTGTATATATACAAAGCTAGAGAGAAAACTATTCAATCGATTTCGAACAAATTTTCACCAAATACATCAATTTGGCCTGTATATATGCATGAAAAAAAGGGTTTAAAACACTTTTTGGCCAAAAAATCAGTTATTATTTTTTTTATAAATAAACGGCTCTAACGATTTTGATCAAATTTGGCTTATTTGTAGCCCTTAATGACCCTACCATATACAAAAAACTCGCATCTTTCTAAAAAGCTCGTTTAGCTAATAATAATAATATGACTAATTTTGGGAATTTTTGTCAAAAAGGGGGTTGTTTTTCAAAATTGTTCAAAACCTTTTTTCGTGCATCTATACAGGCCTAATTGACGTGTTTGGTGCAAATTTGTTCGAAATCCATCGAATAGTTTTCTCTCTAGAAAATAATAATAATATTTATTAGTTAATCTCCTACTTTAACATCACCTCTCCTACAATTATTATGAAGTCACAATGAATTTGTTTAGTGATTTAAATATGTTTGTGAGAAAGTATGTCGTGCCAGTTCTGTGTACTGTTTATTTTTTCCTGATCTACAACATAATCCTTGGAGTTTCGTTTTTCTGCATTATTTTGGAAAAAGGGGTTCTTCCTAGAATAAAGTTTACTAATTAATTTAAAATATTTGGTACTTACACAGCGTATTTCCAAACTTTAAGTACAAACTTCAGGATATTGTTCCTTGTGTCAAAAGAAACTTAAAACGTAATATAACCATAAGTATATGTTCTTTCGTTTACTGTGTGTCTGTATGTCATTTTTAATTTAAAATTAATATTAAGAAACCATCTTAAATATTTCAGTTACGTTTAAAACTAAGACTTTTTGATTTCTAATTATATTTAGATTTAACCCATGAACTAGCAGACAGCCCAAAACGTGCTGTCACTCACACACATTTGTAACGCGTGATTGTATCGAATATTTGATCCACTAAAAATCTTCCAATTTTAAAAATACAAAAACCGTTGGAAAGAAAATGGTTCAAACTTTAATTTTTGCATTTACAAGTTTTTTCCAAAACGTAAATTTACATACGTAATCATCGTTGCAGTTTATTAGTTTTCTACAAATCAATCGGCGAACAAATATTCATTCAGAACTTAAGGAAATAAAGCCTTGGCTACGATACAAGCGGTGAGCGGTGAGCGGTGGCGGCAGGCGGCAGTAGCAGGTGCAAGCGGCGCACGAAAATGATCTAACTGATGGAGTTTCCTTGTTAAACACGGTTGGCTGGCTACGATGCAAGCGGCGGATGTGCGTTGGCATAACGCTCGCCGCTCAGGATCAAATAAGTTAGATAATTGTTCGACTGCCTCCCGACGCTCATGGGTTTCTTTACTTTCAACAAACATATGACATTGGTTAAAATGGAAAAATTAAGTATTTTTGATACGTATACGTTCATGGCATATTAACGACCACTTGTATACAAAATTTCAAGAAAATCCGACGGTAAACAAAAAAGATGCTAATTTTTGCGAGTATACTTTCGGAATTTTGTATTCCGTTCAAAAATTTATTTATTCTTTAAACACCTTGAATTATGCAATAAACAACACCAATGGATTAAAACTTTCTGTTATGGGACTACTTACCATTGTTATTTTCACAGAAAGCATTTATTTTAAAATTACTCCCTCCCCGGGTTACACCTGAATTTATGTTAAAATCCAAATTTCAAGAAAATCCGACTATAAACAAAAAAAAATTTTAAAGTGTGCGGTTATAACTTTGGAATTTGGCATTCTGTTCAAGAGTTTATTTACTTTTTAAACCTCATAAAGGATTTAAACTTTCTGTTGTGGGACTGTTTAACATTGTTATTTTCACAGGAAGTATATATTTTTAAAATACTCTCTACCAGGGTTACACCTGAATTTCTGGACAAAAGTAAATATCACTTAAGTCCACGGTTAAAGATGTAGTAGTCCTATATTGTGATTTTCCTATAAATACTGGTCTCTCACTAAGTATTTCCGTCAGCACTAGTTCCTCGAGTGACGTCATCTCGTTGACTGTGGGAATGTTGCCGCTTGTATGCAGCCACGTCCGCCGCTCAGGTAATTTGCTAGTAACGCTCGCCGCCCACCGCTTGTATCGTAGCCGAGGCCTAACTCGACTTTCGTCCGTCTCTGCAGCCAGCGCAGTACTTTTTCCGAGTTAAACCTATATATCGTTGGATTCGTCACAGTTTGCCCTATATAAAACTGCCATCCAATCAAAAATCTGTCAAATAGTTGTTAAGTTATGTTGTAGACCCTTGCAATTGGTTAGTTTTCCAACCAATAGACAGCCTTACTTATTACACGTAAGATCTGTGTGATCGCAGTCTATTTTTAAACATATTTTGATATGCTGTATAGAGAATGCTTCAAGCTAACATTTCGTGTAAACTAAATATGTTTTGTTTGAACGTTTTGTCTTGTAGCATCGTGGGAAAGACAGCTTTGTAAGGTTCTCAAACCTAGGCCGTAATTTCAAATTAATTGTTTTCCCGTGCAGCGTCATAGCCGACCCTTGTATACCAAGCATGAATTAGAGGTTTCTCTATTTGTCCTCACTTTTGTAATCGAATAATTTTAAGTCAAATACTTTCATGAAAATATAGTTTACAAATATTCAGTTCAATTCTTTGATTTATTCTCTACACTTTGTTATAATAATATTTAATTTTTGGGCAAAGCATATATTCCTAAATTACTTTTCAAACTTGTCTTAGTTTTGATAGCAGTCTTGTAGTAGGAAAATAAAAACTGGTGTTTCAAAATAAGAAATTTGAAATTGATAAATATTGTTATACAGTACTATTTAGAACTAAATTACGAAACTTTTTTACACTTATGAAAAAAATTACAAAAAAATGTTTATTACTTGTTATGTGTGCCTGAAGTTTAACTTTTTCCTTTCGTTACTGAATGAACATTTTTTGTTTCTTGAGCTAATAACTTTGTAAGTTTTACATCTATCATTTTTCTACTGGCATACGTAAATTCTTCGAACCTTTCTCTACATAAAAAGCTATGGAACACTTTTGGATTGGGGTTCATTCACTATTTTTTGGCGATTTAAAAAAATGCTTGCAAACGCAATGAAAATTCCAAAAAATAAACCTGCCGGTTCGAGTGTTAATTTTGTAACTTTGAGTTAAAAACGTGTGTGAATAGCTCAATCGTGATTTTAGGCATACGGATGATTCGTACGTCAAAACTAAAAGGTTAAGAAGAAAAGATAGTTATCGAACAAAACGTTGTGTTTTCTCTTGTATTTATTCTTCTGAGCTCTTTTGTTTTATTTGTTAAACAACGAATGCTCGAGTCAGCAATATTCATTATGAAAAAAGCACTCCATTGTTTATAGTAAAAGATCGCTGCGTGGGTTTAACTCTTCCTTCCTACTTGACGAGGTAAAATTAAATAAATATGAAACTAAGCTTACACGTTGATTTTTTTCTTTAAATAAAAGTTGCGTTTAGTGTATTGTAGTATTAAAATAGTTAAGTATGCACAAAGTAAAGTATATTGTTAGACGATTACTTACTTCTTATTTCAGATTCAAGATAATCTTACTTCCTAATTCCCTAAGGATTATTTTTTATGTGAGCTCAACCACGCTTTTATTTCTTGGCCTATTTTGACGATTGTATGTCAAATTAAAAAGTTTTTTTTTCAAGATGCTCCAAAAGTCATTTGTGTTATCCTCAATCACTAGGGTTCTGCCCCCTTATGCATTAAACTTCACATTTATATTTAATGGAAGAAATATTTTATTGAGTGTATGTCATTTGTGTAATCTCACTTAAATAAACAACTGTCTTGAGTAATTAATTTTATTTAAATAAACAGCTGGCTTAAGTAATTAATTTTATTTAAATAAACAGCTGGCTTAAATAATTAATTTTATTTAAATAAACAGCTGTCTTAAGTAATTAATTTTATTTAAATAAACAGCTGTCTTAAGTAATTATTGATTGTATTTAAATAAACAGCTGCCTTAAGTAATTAATTTTATTTAAATAAACAGCTGTCTTAAGTAATTAATTGTATTGAAAGAAACAGCTGCCTTAAGTAATTAATTGTATTTAAATAAACAGCTGTCTTAAGTAATTAATTTTATTTAAATAAACAGCTGTCTTAAGAAACTAAATATTTCTATTTATAAACTATCACTGTGTTGGCCAAATATTTATTTTGTATAATGTTTGTTTTCAGTTCAATGTGTATTATTTAATGTTTATGCTATATTATTATATATAGTTATGTACATTTATTGAGATTATTAGTTGAAAAACAAAATTTCACAAAGAAGAGTACAACATGTAGCCTACCACTGGTAGAAAATTTGAATCGTTGAAACTACAGAAATTAAATTCGTAATTTAATTGTGTTATTGAATTTAATCTGAATATATATTTATATGCTAAAATCAAGCAATGGCGAAGCATTGCCGGAGACATTAGTAATATTACTATTTCTATATCACTATCTCTTTAGATGGTATAATTTTACCACGCAAATCATACATTTCAATTTATAAACCGTTCTAAGAACTTTTTAAATTATATTTTTACTGGCGAAAACTCTGGATGGTCATCTCTGCCTATAAAATATAAATTTTAATAAAAAATACGAAAAAGAAAAATGGGAAACTGGTAAACAAATAAATAAAAAACTTAACAAGCAAGTAAAAATACAATATTTAACAACACATACAAACGGATTTGCTAAACAAAAGTTTTACGTAAACCTGAAATAAGTTAACAAAAACTCTAAAAAAACGGACGACATAGTTAGCAAAAAATCTCATAACCTGAAGTACTTTTGTTTGACAGGAAGTAGTATTTTTAAAATTTTTCTTACTATAGTGAAAAAGTGTTAGGTGTTTATATATCAATATAAATATAGGAGCTAATTCTGCACTTTTTTTACACGACGTTATAGCCCGTCTTATTCTCCCAAAATCTATCAAAACTAAAAATACCATAAAAGTACAGTAAACATACCGTACATTTTTTTTAACGTCCTGCTGTTTTGCACTTTAAGGATAATGAAGACGGGACCTACAGTATTACGTGGAATCCGAACCACAGCCAATGATGGCTGTTAAGAAACCATTTAGAAAATTATTCGGTGTCAATGGGAATTGAACCGGGAACTTTTCCATTGATGGTTGCCATGACGATTGAGAAAGCTTTCACGCCTTAACAACCACGGCCATCGAGGCACGTACCGTACAAATGGAGTGTGTCCGCTACGAGCAAAGCGAAGCAATCCATAATCTGAGGGCGCAAAGTCGAGTGTTTACACTATGAAAGAAACGAAGCAGCGCGTGACCCGGTATTTTAGACAGATATTTTGCGCTTTCGTGAATAGATCAATTTCCCAAATAGTTAGTTCAAATTCTAAAACATAATAAAATAATCTTAATTTTGTAAATTTGTTCAACTCTCGTCTTCCGTTCAGTTGTGATCTGTTTAAGATCCATTTTCATATTAACAATTCAAAAGTTCAGTAGCTTTATTTCGTCCTTTAAGTATATGTGGAGCTTAAAGTTTGTTCTTTTCGGCATTTTAGGTAGCAGCATAGTTTAGCAGAGCTTTGGAATGTTGCTCAATCCTGGTGTAGGCCTAATTACACCGTTGGGTAGGGTCGTACCTATTTACCGGCATTGACCAACAACTAGCGTACAACAGTTACTATAAACAAAGTAAACAATAAATAAAAGAAATAAAAAAATACGCCACAAAATCGGATCCACTGTATTATACAAGAGTAACAGGATAACACATAATACCAAGGTCTCTCTTCTGCATGATAAAGTATACATTATTCATGAGAACCAGAAGGTGAGGTGTATTCATAAAAATTTGTTTAAATTTCAAAAATTGTGTCGCGTAATGAAGCTCCCTCTTATTTTCTTTCTAGACTTTTCACAGTCGAGGTTTATTTTAATTGTTTTAACACAATTGTTTTGAAAACCTACTCATTCAAAGTCACTTTCGGTTTTAGTTTTAGTCTCTTGAGTTAATCACGGAATACCAATTAATAAAGTCAAATGATATTTCGTCACAAAAAGCATGTAGTCTAAAATGCGGTTCTATATGTTTTTTGGTGTGATGAATCCGAATTTAAAGTTTGCAACAAAAATATCCTGGAGCGTTTTCTACAACCGAAAAAAGTGGAGAATTTTCGCACGTTTTCAGTTTGTTTGCCAGTAGCACCGAAACAATTCTTTTTATCGATAACACCACCTTTAAAAAATGAAAGAATAAAAAATTTACTTTAAATTTCGTCTTTAGTTTTATAATTTAGGACCAACGGTAAAGGAGTTAGAGTAAGTTAAACATTAGCGAAACTTTCAAATTTGGATTCAGCACCGCTATAGAAACCGACTTCTGCACTTGAATTTTGTGAACGAGAAAGGATTTTTCGATACCGTTTATTTGTGTAAAATGTCAGTTGAGCAGTTTCAACGTGCCATATCAATAACGTTTAACCTGCATCCTTGTAAACTTAAATCAATAGTAATTTTGTTACTCTCGAAAATGTGGCTCCTTAAGATGGGACTCAAACGAATTGAGGTTATTCGAAAGTTAGAAATAATAATATCACTATTTCACTACTAGTAGAACTATGCCTAATATTATGATTAATCAGACCAAAGATTACTTACAATTATACTGCCCGCCATCTTTATCCAGTTTTTTTCTGTTCGAATTAGTAATGAACTGTCATTTTTATAAGTATTTTATTCATGGAAGCATGATTATCAGCAAATTTTCGTAGGAAATATGAGCTATGGCGGTGACTCTTATGGCGAGACCTAAGTTCAGGAGTAGTCAATGATCAACAATCATGGTCCCCAGAACACGCTTTGGGGTGTCTTTAAAATCGTTACATATAAATACAAATATAGATGAAGTATTTTACGTCCGATTTAGTCCAAATTTGGTAAAAACGTTGGTTTTCTAAGTGGATCGGACGGTACATTTTTGACAGGAAGTAAAAGGTGTTTAAAATTTGTCGTACAAGAATGTAATTTTTATGTGTGACTTTATCAAAAAAATAAATATAGAAGATTATTTAGCACATTTAGTTTCTTCACACGGCCTTATAGCCGTCTCTGGTTTCCCAAAACCGATCAAAACGTAAAGTACCATAAAAATACTCGTTTCAAATCCACGACTTGGGTTTTACCGTATGGCTGCTCCCTACGAGGCTGATTGCCGGGAAGCAAACTTCAAGCGGAACTAAGCAGCTTGTGAGCCGGGGTTAAAGCCTGAGGTACAAATAAATTTTACTTACATATTTCGTTCACGCTGACAGTTTTCTTCATTAGTAGACTAATTTACCAAATAGTTGGTTTAAACCCTAAAGCATATAAACTTAATTTTAGAAATTCGCTCAACTCACGTCAGAGGTTCAACTGCGTGGTCAAACTATTTTAACTATAACTATATAGATTTTCAAACAAAATGTTTAAAAAATATTAAATACGATTATGGCAAAACTATTAATTTTAATACCATTTCAAATGTAATTTGAATTATTTCATTTTACATAGACATCATTGAGACAACTTTGCCATTGTTTGATTTACTTGAAATGTATTTTTAAATGTATAACATCGTTTTTATTGTTAAAATTATGAAATAAATAATTTGTCTATAAACCAGTGATATTTTTTACCATTAAAAATGAGATTGGAACATAGTTGTAGTAACAAGTCCATATTTATAAAAGGCAGACTCAGTAAAGTTATCTAGGCTCGGAAATTAGTTTGATTTTTGAATAAATCTGTTTAAACCGAGTTTCAGCAAGTAAAGACCTTTACTTATTAAACTAATGACAATTTTAATTTATGTAAACAGAGTGTCCCCGAACTCTCTGTTCCACTTTTGTGGATTTGTTCCTGGGATCCAGGGAAACATATTACACAATTATAAACATGGGACAATACGGTGCTTACTTTGTCGTCTGTCTGTCTGTATGAAATGAAATGAAAATAGTGCATTTTATTTTTAACTGAAATTGTTTCTTCAACAAACTACAATGCACTTTATGTGTCAATGCTCTATTCAGGGTTGCCACTAAAATACAATATTATTTAAAATCATTGTATAATTATCCAAGTCACAAATAGAATATAAAAATTTTACCTTGTATCCGTCGTGTGACTTCGTTGAACGAAGAGACACGACGGATCCCAGGTAAAATTTGTTATATCATATAATTTAATTCAATCAGTTATCACATAATACTATAAAGAAAAATACACCTAATTCTTAAATGAATTCATAATAATAATATTAACTTAAATTACAATAGTTATCTACATAAAGCATGAATGAACTTAAGCCTTAATTAACATAAGCCTTGTAGTCATATAAACTACAGGACAACATAAAATACAGCTACATAAGTGAAAGTTCGTTACAGAAATCATTTTTTAATCAAATATAATACTGTTTCTATAGTAATTGAACTCCTCCGTTTAAAAATTTCCAAAACCACGCTTCTCTCATGAATCTGGCAAGACTTCACCAATCCCTTCCGTTTAATATCCTTTTAATTCAAAAATGGATAAAGAAGCTTGTTTGAAAACCTTTCTACGGATTTGAGATAGTACCTGATTCAGTACCCGATAGTACAGCGATTCATTCTCCTGCAAGTTACATAGTGAACACAAATAATTTTTATTTGCCATCATGAGTTTAAAATTTAAATCGACAGTCCTTGCTTTTATGACCCATCTGATTGTTGCCACATCAAAACTATCATTAAAATAACTTCGTTCCCCAAGTCTAGGCTACGATACAACACGTGATACCTCGATCTAATCTTTCTGTTTAAACAGTCAGTCGGTAATATTATTGGACTTAACTGCTTCAATAACCTTTCCTATCCACTGTGGCCTTTTATCAGACTCTTTCGATAAAATTATAACGAACCTTTCCAATAGCAACGGCCATTCGCGGTACCAGTATAATTTATTTCTAACTATTTCTTTAGCTAAACATAAGGGAGTCTACATTATGGAATACACAATGCACGCGAAATGTAATTAAAACGCATTTGTAACGTAAAAGTAACGATTTTTTGTAATTGTGTTTCTAAACATAAAATGTAATTATATAACATATATAATTGTTAGGTATTAAATTCATGTCAAGTTTGAACTCAATCGATCAAACCATTATCTAGATATGAATTATTTTGTAAAAAAACACATACAGTGAGACGAAAAGGTAAGCACTGTATACCCATGTTTATACTGTGAAATATGTTTGTCTCAATCCCAGGAACAAATCCACAAAAGGGGACCAGAGAGTTCGGGGACACTCTGTATACTGTAATTAAATTTGTCCATATTCAATTAAATAGTTAATTTGTTCTACAACTGTTCTAACTTCAACCAAACCATTTTAAAAGCAATGTTTAGTTTATGGACAGACAAGTACGATTTAAGTGTATTTCCTGGTATCACTGAATTTAAAGTACAATTACGATATTGTGCAATTGTGTATATTCGAGCACCGTTAATTGTGAGTTATGTAGTATGAGTACTATAATGGTTGTTGTGGTATAAAACAGAAATATATTATATAGCCTAGGTTTATATTTAGGTCATTTTATTAAAATTACTGTATAATTAAGTGCCAATAAAACAATATAATACTGTAGCCTACTTCTAAATAAAACGAACGAATGAAATTAATTAAAATAGTGAGTTTATTAGGACTTGATAATACTAAATATTACAAAACTAACATAACAAACACTTATCACTGACCGCCATCCAGGTTTGCACTAAACCCTAGAAAACTAAATTTGTTCCTATCTATATCTATATAATCTAACTACCACTTCCTGACTCAACACGAAATCTCAAAAACCACCGCACGGATTGGAATGAAATTTCGTTTGTAGCTTCCTCTAGGGTCTAGGTGTTTACTAAGACAGGATTTTAAAAAATTGAAAATTTTAGGGTGGTTTGGGGAGGGTCAAAGTTACTAGAAAAAACCACCAAACGCTTCCTGTGGGCACTAGGTGCTCGCTAAGAAAGGATTTAAAAAATTCGAAATTTTAAGAGGGGTTGGGGGGGTCAAATTTACTAAAAATCCCCATAAGAAATGCATAGTGTAATCTATCTCAAAAACCACCGAACGTATTTTAATGCAATTTGGTATGTAGCTTCCTCTAGGACCCTAGGTGCTCCCTAAGAAAGGTTTTCAAAAAATTCTAAATTTTAGGGGGGTTGGGGAGGGTTGGGAGGGTCTAAGTTACTAAAAAAAAAAACACAGGACGGATTGGAATTAAATTTGGTATGTAGCTTCCTCTAGGACCCTAGGTGTTCGAAAAGAAAGGTTTTCAAAAAATTCGAAATTTTAGGGGGGTTTTTGGGTTCAAAGTTACTAAAAATAACCATAAGAAATACATAGTATAATATATTTATTGATATATTTTGTTGTTGTTAATATACATTTAACTTTGATTTGTCTATGCGCGCAAAGCCGATCGGGCCAGCTAGTTAAGTCTCCAATAACATTAAAAACTAACATCTAATAGGGATCTAATAACAGATAAATTAAACATTTTAAAAACTCCGTACGGCTGAACCGATTTTTAAAAATCATAGCTAAAAGAAATCTTGATCAAATCACCATTCAAACAAACAAAATTAAATCACAATCGGTTTATCCGTTTGGGAGCTATGATGACACAGGCAGTTAAACCCCCACACACCAACCGAATTCTCCCCCCCCCCCCCCACACACATTAAACTTATAACACCCCTCTGTCTGCGTCGAGGGTTAATAAAGGAGAAGACAACTTAAAATTAAAACAGTGTAAAATACAAGGCGTATTAAAGAAGGTGTGTGCATGCGCAGCTTCTCCCTCCACTCCAGCCTACCCGTGACGTAGTGTGCTACAGTCGGAGCTCCAGTCTAGGCTCCTTCCCCATATTTACCGCGGAAACCTGTACGACCTTCAAGCTTTTTTGACGTCAAATTATGTTATTAATTATAGGCAACATAGTATATTATTGTAATTACCATTAATTATAATGCCTTTTTGTGCCGTGTTTGGCTGCTGTAACTCTAACAAAAAAGACAGCTTTTTACGAGTAAGGTTTCATCGATTCCCAAGAAATGTTGACCTACGAAATAAAAAGCTAATTAACATAGGCTATAATTCATTTTAATAAAAACATTTTGTGTTTCAATATTTGTAAATTTAGTCGGAAAAAAACTTAGGTTAGACCTAGAATGATGAACCAACACATGTATTTACATTCATTACCACAGCGACCAATTCAATAAAATGACTGTTTGTTCCAATATTTCAATTAACAGCTGATTTCATACTTTGAAGCAATTATTTGTATTTTCAACTTTTAGGTTAGGTTTTTATTAAAGTGTAGACCTGAACCTTGCTGGTTCTTTTAACCTTTATTATAACTGCTGTTATATAATATACAACAAATTTGATTTGAACTTTTAGCATTATTTACCATCTTAGCTTTGGGGTTATTATGAATCCTAAACAATTATTATAAAGAAAACATAAAATGATTATGTGTTAGAAGGTTCCAACGAGGTTGGCGTGTGGAGCACGCAGGGGTTTCCCCTATTTTGTATATTTTGGATTTATAACTAAAAAATTGTGTAGTATTTTTCAAGTCCCTTACTTTTGAAACTTTGGTTTACCAATTTGTTTTTTTTTTCTTTTGAAACGCAAAAATAGTTAGAGAAATTTGTTTAAATATTTTGTTTACATGGCAATGTTCTCCATACTTTCCTGAACAATAAAATGTATAATAGTGTACACTTTACTTGAATAGGATACATTCTATCTAAGTGATAATGACAAGTGTACAAGCAGTAAAAACGTGCCTGACGCTTAGACGGTTAAAACATATATTTTTAGAGTATTAAAATTGTTTTATGTTCGAAGTAGACAGAATTTAAGCCGTAACTGAAATGCTGTTGTATGTTATTAAATAATTTTAATGAGTAACAAAAATAAAATATTAGTGGTACAAATTATTTTATTTATTTGATGTATAACTCTTTTAAAAAATATATATATCCCTAAAATATGCTAGGATACAATTACAATTTAAAAAAATAATTAAAAAATTATTTTAGTACAGTAAAAAAATAAATATTTGTTAGTAATCAAATTTACGATACATAAGTAATCCCGTGACAAAATTTTAACATAGTAATCTAGGGTTAATAGTGAAATAAAACTCAATGTTGTATTTACCACGACTTTTTATTTATCACCTAGACTACTATTTTTTAAATTATTTCATTGATAATTAGTTTATATTAATTTTTATTTATTACTAGCTGACCCGTACGGCGTTGCCCGTGGTTGTTGGTATTTTCAGTCTTTTTGACGTAATTGTAAATCTTTTTAAGTGTTCGTTGAATACCTGTGCGTATCCTACTGTGGTCATGAAAAAAAGTCTATGCTATTTAGGAAAGCACTGAAAATTGTATTCCTGTAAACTACTATCTAACATGATAAAGCTTTAAATATATCGTTTTAATTTATAGTTTTTATTTAACCCTTTCTTAGCGAGGATTTAAATTAGCTGGGGGTCGTAGAAAAGATATTTGAATCACTTTGTAACATCCGCGTTAATTTAGGATGTAACAAACTGGTTCAAATAAAGTTTGTAATTTTAAATGTATAGGTCTAATTAGTATAAGATATACAGGGGTGGCAAAAAGTCCCGGAACAACCCAATATCTTTTTCCAGGTCCCACTTACACAATTGAAACTCTGCAAATTGTTTATGGGTATAAAAAACTACTTTTTTAGAATATAGCTGATTTTTCACCTCCTCTGAGGGACGGCCCGTCAGGAGTTGGTGAAAAATCTTAAATGTAAGCATGGGTTGTTATGCATATCCTTTTAAAGGTTTTTTACATGTTTTTTTTTTTTACATGTTCCATGTATTACACGTTCAACTCTGCAAATTGTTTACGGGTATAAAGAACTACTTGTTTATGCTACAGTTGAGTTTTCATCTCCTCTGGGCTGAATCAACTTATTCAATCTTAGAATAAGGCTCCTTTAACATGCAGCATATCAAAACTTTGAACAGCCATAACTTTTTCAGGATCATCCATTTTTCATTTTTATTATGTCGTTGTGTTTGTCTCATCAAGACCTTTAAAATGATATGCATAACAACCCATGCTTACATTTAAGATTTTTCACCGACTCCTGACGGGCCATCCCCCAGAGGAGGTGAAAAATCAGCCATATTCTAAAAAAGTAGTTTCTTATACCCATAAACAATTTGCAAAGTTTCAATTGTGTAAGTGGAACCTGGAAAAAGATATTGGGTTGTTTCGGGACTTTTTGCCACCCCTGTATATAGTTTAGTATTTAAATATACAATATACAGTATATATCAAAATAAAGCTACGAATGTGATATTTTAATGACATTTAGTTTAATTCAGATGGTTTGTTTTCAATAAAATATGTTTAAACTCGTGCATGTTTATGGTTATGCATGGTGTCAAATAATTTGTTTGTTATTATTATTATTGATAGCGAAAATATGTTTTGAAAAGTATTAAAAATTTCATACTTATGCTATATTTTATATAAACAATATTTTAAGCAGCATATCTCTAAGTAGGCCTATATAGATATTTAATAACCAATGTTTGAGTTGAATTATAATTCTATAAGCATTTTTATTTGTGTTTGTTTATAGTTTTTCAATCTAACCTTAAAAAGCTGTTGGTTTTGAAGAGTATTAAAGTGATTATAAATTTGCTAAGTAATGTTGCTATGGTAATACATGTAAACAAACATAAGCTTTTTATACGAACAGCTGTTTTTGTGAGCTATGGTTTTGAGTTCATACAATAAATGCTGTTCAGTTTCTTCCAAATTTGAAACTTTTTCGGGAAACTTTTCAAACTTTTCTTTACGTATAAACCTTCAATGAACTACTACAAACATTTTAAGACCAAAAATAGCCAAATTGGTTCAGCCGTTCTCGAGTTTTAGCGAGACTAACGAACAGCAATTCATTTTTATATATTATATAGATTTATCCTTGGTTAGGCTAACTAAACAATCACAATTTTAGATGATTTCAATTTTTGAAAAGTAAATTTAGTAGCCTACTAGTAATAGTAATAGTAGGCCTATTAAACATAACAAAACCAATAAACTTTAAAAATCACCATCTTATTGATGGTAAAAGGTTTTACCCTATAGAGCTACTTAAATTTGTCAACTCTTTAAAAATTCATATTTATACATTAAACAAAATTTACCTGTTCACAACAATGTGAATAATAAAGAACGAAGGGAAATGAGAACTAATAACAAATTAGATTAGCGTACATTCAATCGCCACAAGAAACGAGTAACTATGGTTCTGATTACAATCGTATTATGTAGGACAGCTATAACTTTCATAAAAAAATTGATGTCAGTATTTACTACATTTTATTCTATACATTTCTATGTCTTTGAATGCCTCCCGAAAGTAATAGTAAAAAACTTCCTCACTTAGGGTAGTTTTTATGTCATCCAAACCCGTATATTAGATTTAGGCTTGTTTCAAAATTATACGCCTAAGAATATTTTACCACGGACATAGATCATTTTAATGCTCAGTTTATTACCTTTCCATCGATACCAAAAATATAATTTTTAGACAACCATAAAATATTTAATTCGCAGTTTGAGCAAAAGCTTACAATTGCGCTCGGAACTGCTGGTTCAGTGTGTAGCACGTGACGTAGCTGCGCGGGCCGGACGAGTTCACGCTCCTCTATGCACACACCTTCTTTAATACGCCTTGTGTAAAATATACCTCAACCTTACTACTTAATAATACATAATACAAAACTTTCTCACAATATAAACATATAAATAACATTTAAAATTGAAAAAACCCCGAAAGGCTGAACAGATTTTCTTGAATCATATCTAAGAACACTCTCAACCAAGTCCCCTTTCAAACAAGAAAACTAAATCAAAATAGGTTCATCCGTTTGGGAGTTACGATGCCACAGACAGACACACATGTTTAACTTACAACACCCCTCTATTTGCGTCGGGAGTTAAAGAGGAATGCAAATAGAATAATATGGAACCATCATTTACTAGATTTGTTTTACTTTTATTAATAATTAATCTGTTTTATTAGTTCTAGCCTGACAGTCCATGGATTTAAAAAAAAATCCCTTTTAATCCTTTACATTTATTACCAAAAATTCCTCTCTATCTGAAACTGATTTCCCTAACCAAATCCTTCTCGTATCAGTATAGGACATTTGGCAACAAAATGAAAGTTCGTCTAATCCTCCAGCAAGTTGCACAATGAGCAAGTGACATTATGCCATTGACTTGTAGTTTAAGTCAAGTAGCTCCACCCTAGCTTTAATAATCTACGATATAGAGATAGTGTCTCTTTTATCAGTCAAATAACTGCAGTCGTTTAGGTCGAGAGTTAGATACTGCTGGTGATATACAGTTCTCGTCCTGCCTATACATTCAGCCAACCAACTCGCCTTCAGAGCATCCACGCCACTAAGGAGATTTGCTAATCGATGGAGGCTGTTCTGAAATCTGGTTCAATCCGTACTTTCTTCATGTTTTTCCAATCCTGGCACCAAAAAACACTTTTAATCAAAATGATTAGTAACATTTTCTGCTTAGCTTAGGTACCTAACACTTTACAGCAAACTTGTACATGATTTTTAAACATTCACAATATCGAAATTAACTTCACTAAACGTGCCTATAAATAAGAGATTGTAAATGTCATGACGCTACTGTATGTAATTATATAATTACCCAACCAGGCGTAATAACAAGTTATATTCTATCCTGTATGATTTAAACAACAACAAATTCCACGCCGCCGGTAAATTCTTTACAGATTCCGTGTCACTCGTTTATTTCAAACAATTAAATACTTCAAACATTTTATTTGAGTACTGTAACATACATTGTGACAAGAACACTTTCTGTTAATTAAACGAGGAATGGAAACTAACATTTAACAAAGTAATAAAGTAATTATGCAAGCAATGTAATGCGTTTTTATTGTACAGGGTGATCCAGTGAGAAACTGAGAAACTTTCAGAAAGTGTTCTACTAGTGAAAATAAATACAAAATTTCATATAAGCTAAGGTTCGTAAATGTTTCGTTTTCTAGCTGTCTATATTTTTTTTACAAAATACCTAATATCTTTGGTTGTAGGAAATATATTGAACGCAAATTGTGAATACATATTTCGTATGATATCTTATCCTATGTAGAAAAACCAAAACGTGGTTTTTTATTAGTTCGGCAACTTAAAAAATAACCAACGTATTCGATAAGAACTTTAACTTTTGGATATTATGGAAAACTAGTTTAACAATGTTTAGCTTTTATAAAATAACTCGGTTATCCTTAGCCTAAGGTTACAGAAGTGATTAAAGCAGTTTATGTTTGTCATTCAAATAGGAAATTTTTTGTTTGACGAGATTTTTTTGTAAAGTTAGCTGTTTTTGAGATATTTTATATTACAAATTTAGAACCGGCCGCCATTTTTAAAATGTAGGCTATGCAAAAACCTTTTGGTTTATTGAAATTAAAGATGCCATATCAAATATGTATCTAAAATTAAAGTTCAATATATTTCATACATCTAAAAATATTAAGTATTTTGTAAAAGAAAACGAAATGGTGGATAACTGAAAAAATAAGCATTTATATGTACGTTTTTCTTTATTTTCACTAGTAGTACACGTCCTGAAAGTTTCTCAGTTTTTCCAGAATCACAATGTATATAGTTATTAGAAAACATTAATCAGTGTAGCGTTTAAGACAGTTAAAAATAAAAATCAACATGACCAACGATTGAAGAACAAAACCATCACTAGCAGTAATAAGAAACCATCTATACAATACAAATAAATAAAATACTAAATATGTTTTTAATTGATAACTAAGTAAATTTAATCTGATATTCGATTTATAAGATTGTCGATATTCGGATCGAAATGTATCTAAAAAATAGCTATACTCAATTATTTTAAGTTGATTTTTTTTTTAAACAACGACGCAAACAGAGGAGTGTTATAAGTTTAACCTGTGTATCTGTGTGTCTGTGTATTTGTGTATCTGTCTGTGGCATCGTAGGTCACAAACAGATGAACTGATTTTGATTTAGTTTTTTTTTAGAAAATAAATTTACTGCAACAATAAATCAACGTTAAATAAAGTAAAAACATGGTTTTGTAATTACAAATGTTTGCAATCTATCCAATAATACGGAGAACAATATCGGTATTGGCTGTTGAAGTCAGTTTCAATTTTTTTACTGCTGTCAAATTTATAAAATATCTAGACTGTAAAGGTTTTCCTCGAGTTTCAGCTTGTACTCATGAAGGTTTCTACAAAAGTGGTAATATCATAATTTGTGTTAATCAGTGTATACTTTGAATTTGTTAACAGTGGTTGAAATACATGTGTTTTACTTTTTGCAATAGTGTAAAATATTGTTGCAAGAAATATACTGATGTTAATGAAAAACATGTTGAACTAACTTAAGTCCCACTGTCCCTGGAGCTACTCTTGCGATAGTAGCTGAGCGATAGTAACGGAGCTACAGTAGCTCGGCGATAGTCGCTAACAACGTCATTGTCCCTGAAGCGATTGGTCTAAAGCGATTCTGGTTCATTCGTTTGCTGACTTGCGAGTGAAGTGGTAGTTATGAGTTCGAGGCAGAAGTTGTTTTTGAAATACCTTTTGGTCCAGGAAGTTGAGGCAAATCGCTACTAGCCCCTAAACAGCAATATTGTAAATCCGCCTATGAGTAGAATGACTATATTTCATGGAAAAAAATCGAATACTGTGTAATAATATTATTTGTACATACTTGGTCTTCCCACTTCTGATGCTATCACTAACCATATATTGTCTTTAGCACGCTGATCTTTATACAGACTGTTCTGTATAAGTCATAAGTGACAGGATGAGGTGCTATCGCTTCTAGCAGTTTTTCATCTTCTTCAGGTGTAAAAAGCAATTTTGCATTCTTTGAAGACATTGCAACAAACAACTCAACTAAATAAATGTGTACACACTCGACACCAATCTCTCTGCGACTGCGACTGAGACTGCCCTCAGACCAGGCTCGATACAGTCGCTAGCCGCGCCAGTCGCGGTCGCGTCAAGGACAATGGTCCCATTTGAAACAACGCTTACCAGTACCGAGCTACAGTAGCTCCGCTACTATCGCTCAGCTACTATCGCAAGAGTCGCTCCAGGGACAATGGGCCTTTAAACTACTCAATATAGCAGTAAATAGTTAAGTTTGTTACAAAAAAAAAGTGGGTAAAACAACTACGGAAGTTTAGTTTTCTTGGCTTACCGAATTACTATATTTTACTAGTGAATTTCCATAGAAACGATGAGCTATTGCAGTGACTCTTGTGGGTTTCATTAAAAAATGTATATATACTTATACGTATATTTGTGTTCAAAATCTAACGGCCGCATTTTACGTCCGATTTGGTAAACATTTTGGTTTTGTAATTCACCGGAGGTGATTGTTAGCCAAAATAATTCACCAACCAAAACAATTTTTTGACCGGAAGTAATTTTTTTATTTCTTGCGCTGGAATGAAACGTTTTGGTGGTTTATGTTAACAAATAAATAAATGGTATTATTCTGCTCATAACTTTTTTACACTACTTTATGTTTGTCTGATTCCCCCAAACTCGATCAAAACGTAAAATACCATAAAAGTACATGGTTCAAATCTACGATTCAGATTTTACCGTTGGGCAGCTTCTGTTACAAGATTTCTGTAGCGAGATTTTCTGTTGTGAGTGGAACGAAACAGCGAGTGAGCTGAGGTTGGAGGCTGGGGTGCAAACTCTGCTTAGGGACATGATATACGAGCGCAGTTGGCGGTGCGTTTTCAAGTTTATTGGATAAGTGGAACTACCATGGCCCATGTTATATGAGCTCTATCAACGCTGTAGAATCCGCGTTAACCGGGCGTTGAGCGTTGCAAACGCGTACTGACGCGTTAGGGC
>JAGFPH010001028.1:126264-138390 GCA_018207615.1 Philaenus spumarius | reverse complement strand
ACATCAGTTTATCGGATAAATGGAACTATCGTGGACCATGTTATACGGGCGCTATCATCTCTGCCCAATCCGTGTTAACCGGGCGTTGAGCGTTGAAAACGCGGATTGACGAGTTAACAACGAGGCGCTATCAACGCCGAACTAAGTTATAAGGAGTGCAGTCAACGTGCACTCGCAGTGCTGCTACCAGAGAGGCCGCAGTAGTCAGAAGTATCGACTTTGCCCTGGTTCTAGTGCTTATTTTTTATTTCAAATTGGTTATTGTGTACTTAAAAATGACAAAATGTTTGACACGGAAAATTATTTAAGCTATCGAACAGCAGTCTATATGACGTTAACAAAGTATTATAGCAATAAACAATTGAACATTAAATTCTGGAATGAGATGTGTGAGACAACGCCCCAATGTTTACTTTTTCTCATACACAATTCCTCAAATGTTTCTACTATTTTAAATACACCTAGACAGCCTAACTGAATGGTGTCCATCTTGGAAGTGAGTGGCACAACGTTAAAACGCGGTATATAACATGGCCCTTAGATATTTCGTACACGTACGCAGGTATTCAACGTCTTTGTGAGTAGATCAAATTCCACATATAGTTGGTTAAAACACTGAAACACATAAAATAAATTTTAAAAGTTTGCTCAACTCACGTCAGCGGTTCAGCTATGTAGTCAAACTGTTTTTATATTATAATGACCAACTGTGTTATACCATATCACTACACATTAATCAATAAACATTCTCATATCTTCTGTTATATTTTCGTTAAAACAATTAGAGTGTATAGAAGAAAAGGAACATTTTTCAAATCATAGAACACATCTAGTAGGTTTTATTTTAATTGTTTTTTAATCCATCCTTATAATACGAGTAGTTCTGTTCACAGTTAGTAGACCTCGCTCGTTGAAATAACAAAAATGTGGTTTTGAGCTTAGGTTAAAAATAGTGTAACAGTAAGGAAGTAAGCAGAAAGTTTAGCCAGTGAAATATTATTTTGCAATTCCCGCAATTCCGTGGTATCTAGTTCTCGTTTTTTTCTTTTCTTGAGCTTTAACTGCTAAAGATTTTCTTTTATCGGGCATTGTGTTTTATTTAGGTTAATAATGCTTAAGGTAGCTAAAAATATCACGTTATTCAGGGAAAACATAGAATTAAATATTTACACACTTAAATAACTAAAACTTAACAATGTATTTACAGTTCCATATCATATTCCAATATTAGAAATAATTAAAACAAACGATGTTAAAACGACGTGATAGTGATCTCAACCCTTGTAACAACACACGCTGTCCAATGGTCATTTTTTGTATGTCCTTTATCGCCGCAAGGTTTCATTTGTTTCATCTCATTTTGTAATTCAAGTAAAGCTAAGTCAAATACTTTCATGAAATAATAATTTACAAATATACAGCTCAATTCTTTGATTTATTCTCTACACTTTCTTATAATATCATTTTTGGACAAAGGATATATTCCTAAATTATTATTCAAAACAGGTCTAGTTTTGTTAGCAGTCTTGTAGTAGGAACATAAATACTGGTGTTTTTAAAATAAGAAATTTTAAATTGATAAATATTTTTATACAGTTCTATTTAGCACTAAATTACGAAACGTTTTTACATTATTTATGAAAAAAAATTACAAACAATGTTTACTACTTTTTCCTCTCGTTACTGAACATGCTTACTTCTTGAGCTAATAACTTTATTCATTTTACTTCAATCATTTTTTTACTGGCATATGTGAATTCTTTAAACCTTTATCTACAAAAAAGCTATGGAACACTTTTGAATTGGTTTAGATTAATCGTATAAAAACATGGTTGAAATACAAAAACTTGGACGATTTTTAACAAATTTGAAGTTTACGGCCATTTTGTGAATTTAATGTTAGAGATACAGAAAACATCGAGAATACAATTTTGTTTAAAATCAAATTTTCTACTCGCAAAATGTTATTAGTTTTTAAATTCGACTTACGGTTAAGCTACAAACTGGCTTTGGAAAAAAGCTTACACTGTGAGAAACGGTCCGGCCGCCATTTTTATTTTATTTAAGGGGTTAAAATGAAAAAATGGAAAAAACCGTATATATACATGCTTCCTCCTAGGAATAAAGAACATTCATGCAAAAAATCATCAAATTCGGTCAAGGCGTTTGGCCGTAATCGTGGGACAGACTTACAGACACACAGACGAAATGAGAACGGTCGAGCTAAAACGGAGACATAGCTTTGCTCAATCAATTATTTCTCAAAGATTTTTTTTTTGTCGCTAAGGGGATGATATCTCCCTTAATTATTCATCAAAATTAATTATCCGAGCATCATTTAAAAGCTTTTGATCCACACTATTTACAAACAATAGACAAACTGCTTAAAATTCATGTTTTCGTTGCAAGAAATAATTAAAATCTTTTTATACTTTGTATGGTTTCTAATGAAAGCCGCCATCTATTAACAATCTGTCTAACCAACATAACAGCTGTTAATTAAATTGTTTACATTCTATATGCAAGTATAATCTATCACGCAAATCAATGAAATTAAACCAAGGAAAATAAATAAAAGAAATTTACTTAATTAAATCAATGTATTAAATCATTTAAGTAGGCGTACTCCTAACTTTCGAAATATTCTCAGGGGTCAGCTAGTTAATATATATAATGACATTAAAGAATCAACATTAAACAATCAAGTCAACGGTTTATTTACAACCTCCAAGCTTAGAACTTGTAAGGTAAGCCATAATTTGAAGTCTGACATGAATACATTTGCTCACTAGGGTAATAAATTATTCAGGAGAGGCTTCAATATTTGGATAATGAAGAAGGATTTACCCGGTTCACTCCTCTCTGCATATTAATGCGATTCCATCAAATCTTATTGCTGCTTTGCTTGGTGCCAACATTTTATTACTAAGTAAAAATTATATAACGTGTAAATAGTGGACAGACTTTAAAAAAATATTTATTTCTACAAGTAATGTTTCAAAGTGTAATTGTTCCTACTTTTCGCAAGTATGGTCTGTAAATAAATTCGGTAGATATATGATCAAAGTGAACGTGTGTTCAATACACTTTTTATATTTTTGTTTTGTTGTTATTATTATAAAGCTTTAAAGTATTAAATTATTATGTTGTACGACATATTATAAACTAGACCTACAATATAGTAGTTTTAAATATAACAGTTCAATATTATTGGCTTTCTAAATATGTGTTTATCTTTGTTTAGCTCTTCTGTATTTCTTTCCCTTCTTGCCTCTAAGTCCTACGATTGTGTGGACTGTAATAATACATAGGCCTACATGCAATTACTAAAAGTAAATCAATAAGTTAGTTTTTGTTTAATATGTCGTTATTATTATTTTATTTGATATAACAGTTTGTTTTTAGTTTTGTCGGTCTCTTTTTTTTTGGGGGGGGGGAATATTATAAATATGAATATATCTGTGGATACAGGTTGATGCAGGAAGAAACTAAGGACATTTAAGACCAAGTTCTACTAGTCTATATATTTAATACACAGTTGAAAATCTGAGTTCTCAGTGACTACTGAACCAATCTTCAATATTTTTGTGTCAAATTAAAGGGGATAATGCGTAGGTTTGCCGAATTTCCTTAGAATTTACGTCTTTTCTAAGGGCTACGACCTACAGCCCTTAAAAAATCGAATCAATACAATTCTTATTGAAGAATAAAATTTAGTTGTAATCATAAATTAATCGTCAGCTGTTTAATATTTTTCAGCTGTGAGAAATTTGTTATTATTTTAATAACCTCACTTTCAGTATGTAATACAATTATTAATTTAGAAATTCCTGTTCACAAAAACACGATTCTGAACAAGGAAAATTATATTTGTTAACTTTTATACCACAAGGTATTATTTATAAATGTATTTGATCATTATTTGTATGTTTTGGTGTATACGTTTGAACTTTGTATATTTTAAATTAATGTATGTAGTTTTTTTTTTAATTTTTAGTAACTCAATAATCGAATAATGTGTTAGTGTTCAATAGTCAGCCGTTTCCTATGATATGTCCATTATCAGCTGATTTCAAACTTAAAAAAATTAATCTGTATTTTTCTAATTTTGTGACCAAAGCCATTTCTTGAAGTAAAAATAACATACACCATCTATTATACTAATATTGTAAAGAGGTAAAATTTGTTTGTTTGTATGTAGGGGGTAATCTCTGGAACTACTGAACCAATTGATTTTTTTTAAATAAAAAACTACAATATTCCTAAGTAACATAGGCTAGAATTCATATTGATGAAAACATTTTTATTTCAATATTTGTAAATTTAGTCGGAACTTAACAAATTCACAGGATCAAGTTGGGCGTTAAACCCATAACGTCTAAACAGCTGTAATACAATAATAAATAAACAACATTATGAAAAACAAAAAAACTACAGTTGAAAAATGAAACATTGGCCTATATTATTCAAAACGTACTGTGCAAAGATGTGCACAAAACCATAAATTAAATTGCCGTTAAAGTAGGTAAAATAAATTAAACATAATTAAAGGTTAGGCCAAGACTTTTGAACCAACATAATAATTATTTCTTGAATGTGTTTACATTCATTGCCATAGCAACTAATTGAATAAAATAACAGATAAAACCACGTTATATAGAATACTAACCGTAGGGTTCACGAGTGGATGCGCAGTAACTCGTGACGTCAACGGTGCCCAGTTTCTCATAAGCTCCATAAGCTTCTCATGGAGTCTTATTAAAAAATTATATGTAAAAATTGAATAACTTGAAAAATATTTAACTGATTTTAATAAAATTTGAACCACACATAGAAAACATATCTTTAATAATAATATAAAAAATAAGACTGTTGCAACAATTTTTAATACCTTTACCGATTAGGCCTATAAATATTACTTTCCGATATCTTTATTCGGTGAAAAATTGTTTGGTCATGTCTTCAGTAAAAATTGAATAACTTTAAAAATATTGAACCAATTTTAATAAAATTTGAACCACACATAGAAAACATATCTTTAATAATAATATAAAAAAATCAGATTGTTACAACAAATTTTAATACCTTTACTGATTAGGCCTATAAATATTACTTTCCGATATCTTTATTCGGTGAAAAATTGTTCCCGTCTTCAGTAAAAATTGAATAATCTTAAAAATATTGAACCAATTTTAATAAAATTTTAACCACACATAGAAAACATATCTTTAATAATAATATAAAAAAGTCAGATTGTTACAAAAAATTTTAATACCTTTACTGACTAGGCCTATAAATATTACTTTCCGATATCTTTATTCGGTGAAAAATTGTTCACGTCTTCAGTAAAAATTTAATAACTTGAAAAATATTTACCCGATTTTAATAAATTTTGAACCACATATAGAAAACATATCTATAACAACAATTTAAAAAAATCAGATCGTTACAACAAATTTTAATACTTTTACTGATTAGGCCTATAAAATATACTATTTCAAATTCGACAAATGGTGAACAATATTAATTTTTTTTTTTTTATTATTTGACATTTATTTTAATTTTGTATTGGGTTATGAATATAATAAGTTTTACAGAATTTGATTGTGAAACCAAATCTTTTTTAATATTTAAAATTGAATATATATATCAAAAGATATGTACATTTTAAAAATGTTTTGTGAAATTTTGTTACGAAGTTTATCGTTTCGATACTAAAAATTTAATAATAATAATTTATAAATAAAGTAATTTATCGTATCTTGATGATTTTTTCACAGAATGTGTATAATAATATACTCTGTTAGTACGTCTGCAATCGATAATAAACAGCTGATTTTCATTTCTCTTAGCAGTGGGCACCGATGACGTCAAGAGTAGATGCGCGTGAGCCCTACCGTTAGTATTCTATACACGGTGGATAAAACTGTTGGGCCTAGACTGAACCAATACACACAAACCAATAAAAAATTGCGTTATGGAATTTAAAAAAAAGAAAACACTATGTTACACCCTAATTAAAAATAAATAAGACATATTATAATTTAATAGTAGGCCTATTTATTGATAATATACGGTAATTGATAGTAAATAACCAATATTAACAACTGATTTCAAAATCTGAAACAACTATATTTGTATTTCTATAACTTTGTGATTAGCTTTTTGATTAAGTGTAGACCTGAACCTTACTGGTTCATTTTACCTTTGAATTTCCTTAGAATTTACGTTTTTTCTAAGGGCTACGACCTACAGCCCTTCTAAGTTTGAGTCAATACAATTCTCATGGAAGAATAAATTCAGTTTTGATATACAGTTGAAAGTCTGAGTTCTCAGTGACTACTGAACCGATCTTCAAGATTTATGTGTCAAATTAAAGGGGTTTGCCGAATTTCCTTAGAATTTAAGTCTTTTCTAAGTGGTACTACCTACAGCCCTTCAAAGGTTGAATCAATACAATTATTATTGAAGAATAATAAAATTCAGTTGTAATTATAAATTATTCGTCAGCTGTTTAGTATTTGTCAGCTGTGAGAAATTTGATATTATTTTTATAATCTCATTTTACTTTCTCCACCCTATACGTAGTATATGGAGAAAGTATTGTTTTCGTAAAAATGTTCGAATTTGAATTTTCAGTTGAATTATCTGTTTTGGTGCTCCCAGAACCCCAAAAAATGGTTTAGTGCAATTATCTGTGTTGGTGCTCCCTGAACCCAAAAATATGTTGCAGCGGAAAATGTCCGTGCAATTCCCGAAATTTTGAATTTTTCAAATAATTTTTTGAATAATTCAATCTTTCTAGACTACTACGGGCATCATACGTATGTAGGTCTTAGAAATGCAAGTCAGGGCAAGATGAGAGTTAGCTGGCGAAGAACGGCAAAAGTAACTTAGCCGAAATTATCTGATTTCTGAGGGGATAGCCGGGATTTAGGAATTTGTGAATTAGTGGTTTTATGTGGTCAATGCATTACGCTAAACGCTTATGTATTGGGCATCTAATTTCCGAAACGTAATAAGGGAAATTGCTTACGTAATATGCGTTCAAAGTTAAACAAAAAATTCAATTTAACTCAAAATCCAAAAGTAAGGGCATTTTTGGATTCAGGAAAAAATTCCAAAAAAGAAATGTCATAAGACAAAAGGTCATAATATTAATATTAAAGAAAATGCTTTAAAGTGGCGAATGTTGTATAATAAAAAAGTACATAAAAAATAAAGTTATTTTAAATATAATGTATACAAAGTATTATTTAAGTAAAGTTTTAATGGTAAATTAAAAGAAAAAGTTAAATATAATTTGAATGGAAAGGTGACAATTGTAAAACCTTTAAGAACAAAAGTTCAGGTAAAATAAAGTTTTAAAGTCCATAAATAATTCAAATAGATTAGTAGCTAAACAAATTGTATAATGATCCAGTATATAAAATAAATTTCGGTAATATAAAGTAAAGAACAAATAGTAAATTCGTAAAACTCCTAAGTCCAAGAAAAACCAAGAAATAAGGTCAAAAGAAGAGAGACTGCGGCTAGTAACATTAAACCACAAGAAAAAGAACTGCAGAAAAGGAAATCGTTGGAAAATGGAAAATGGAAGACTTCGTGGCGAAAATCTGCGGAAAGCGGTCGGGACACGCGAAAATGTAAACGAAACGTCCTACAACTACCATTCGAGTTTGTGCGTAAAGAAGAAGATGTGGGAAGAAAGAAAATCCAAGTAGCAGGAAAATCCGATGGAAATTAGAAAAGTTATTAAAGAAAATCCAATAACAATAGAAGAAACGACAAAGAAAGCGCGGCAAATCTCAGCGCAAGGGCGCATGGAGAGAAGAGGGGATGTGGGATTGCCAAAGTTCAGGAACTGAGAAATCAACTAAAAAAATAGTTTTTTAATTAAAATAATTAAAAAGTAAAGAAATGATAAAGGAAAAAAGTCATTAAAATAATTAATACTATAGCAAAGGAAAACAAAATCTTTTATAAATTGCAAATTGGAGGATGCGACAAAAGGGTGCAAAATACCAGCAAGGCCACACCTGATTCGGAGGGAAACTGGGTATAAATACAGGGTACCCAGCGACTCTCGGTCTCTTTCTTTTTACAAAAATCGTGATTGAGCTTCTAGACATCGTGGGATAACCAGACGAACGGACCTAGGACCATCTGCCAACTTCCAGAAAGAAAACATCTGTAATTCGCAGGCACGAGACAACTTGTGATTCCAGTCAAAGGACATACACTACAACTTATAAGGTCTGTGAAAAGCGAAAATACGTTGCAGATTTTCCCTAAAATTTTGCCTGAGTAAATTCATTAAATTTATTTATTATACTGGGTTAGATATTTTATTAATCTTGTGGTGTATCAAGTTGCATTCATTAAATTAAATTAAAATTTGATTAAAGTAAAAGTTTAAAAATAATAATATTTAATAATAAAGAGATTTAATTAATTAATATTATAAATAGAATAAAAGCAATTTTCAAAGTAAGTAAATTCATAGAAAGTTCTGCCTTGTTAGATTAAGTTAATTATTTTTGAATTTATTGTATAAGGTAAAAATTACCAAAGAATTTAAATATTTTGAGTTTCAGTTTTTTAAATTTCTGTTTGAATTTAGAAGTAATAAATTCAAAGTTTTTATTTTGCAGAACAGAATTAATTTGATTTTATGTTACCTGTCTTGCACATCCAATAGTGTATCCCATGTATTCAGATATTAGAACTTGGTTAAATTATAAGTTAAACGAAAGCACAGATAATTTACGTTACAAGGTTAGTTCCAGTGTACTTACAACTCTGAGGTTTACAGAAAGTAAAAAAGAGTCAGTTTAATTGAGCTAGTGTGTTAAATTACTGGGAGTTAAATAAAAATTTTTTTGGTCAAAATATTTAGTAAATTAAATATTTGGCAACAAGTTGCTTCACCTAGGCGAACAGAAAAGCCATTGTCCCCCAGTAGGTGATAGTAATTTATTTTGCAACAGAGCTTGGCGTTCCCAACAAAGTAGTGGAACGTTTCTAGAGAAACAAGCTTTTCGTTGTAAAATTGGCGCCCAACGTGGGGCCCGATTTAACCTATGGTTAAAATTAACCAAAAGTTAAATTAAGTCGAGGACTGACGTAACGATTATTTGTGCTTTAATTGTATTTGTTAGAATAAGAATTACTTGTGTAGCTTTTAAGATACGGCTGCTAATAGTCTAAAAAGCGTTAACATATCCCGGGTCCGTTCAGCGTTTGGGTTATAGAGGGGGAGTTAAGAAAGTTATTATGGTTAATTAATTTGTCGTGGTAAAATCACGTAAAAGTAAAGGGTTTGATTAGGGTTTTTGAGTAAGGAAATTGATTGAAATAAAACTATTGAGAAATTTTTTAAAAAAAAGGGCACGACAGGACAAAGAACAATAATAAATAAGTACAAATTTTTTTTAAGATTTAAATTAACCAAAATTAAAGTAGGCTAAAGTAAATAAAAAACAAAATGGCAAACAAGGAAATGAAGGAATTCTTTGAGCAATATAAGAAAGATAGGGAAGAGGAAGCCGAAGCCAAAGCTTTAATGCTTAGGAAAGAAGAGGAGGAGAAAGAAAGGAAAGAAGAACGAAGACGTCTCAAGGACGAGAAAGTCAGGGAAGAAAAAGAAATTGAGCGAAAGGTAAGAGAAGAAGAAAAGAAACAAAGAGAGAAGGAACAAAAAGAACTCTATAAATTAATTTCGGGGAAACTAGGGGAAGTCGAGAAGAAAATAGAAAAAGAAACGGAAAGATGCGTAACACAACATTCAAAAATAGAAAGTAAAATTGAGGAAATTGTCGGTAATGTTCAGTACTTAGAAGAAAATACGAGTACAATTAGGAAAACCACCGATGAAAATTTTAAATTAATTGAAAGTAGGTTTACTAGGGTTGAGAAGAAAATAGGGGAAGTAGGTAGTCAAGTAGCAGGTACGCGTAGTGTAGGTGTGATGATGCCGCGGTATGAAAGTGAGGCGGCGAAAATAGAATATTGGGGAAATCCTAGAGAACGGCCTAAGCAATTTTTACGGGAAGTCGAAAATTTAATGGATGAACTAAACCCATTTTTAGGGGATAATGAACGTGTTAAATTTGTAGAACGACATCTAAGAGGAAATGCTAAGGAATGGTTTCAAGTAGTAAGGGCAGAAAGCGTAAAATATAGTGAGTTCAGGGAAATGTTTTTGCAAAATTTTTGGTCACTGCAACGACAAAAACTAGTACGAAGTAGAATAGAAAACGGAAGATATTACGAAGATAATGCGTTGAGCCGTAAGGACTATTTCTGTCGAATGGTAAACAAAGCCGGAGACCTAGACCCGCCAATTCCGGAAAATTTCTTGGTATTTACAATAATGCAGCATTTTAACGATCAGATTAGGTTAGCGAGTATGGGAAGACATAGCGAAACCATTAAAGACGCGATAATATTTTTGAACAACGTGGACATGATGGACGAAGTGAAGCGAGAAGGGAGAACAACGAACCCGCGGTTCGATAGTAGGCAAACCCCAACACCTAGTAGAAACCCACCTGTCCAGCAATCCCATGGTCATAAACCTAACAATACCAATTTCCAAAATTACAATAGACCTGGTCCATCAAAACCAAATCCTAATCAAACGCCTGCAAAAAACCCAAGCTAGAGGCCTTGTGGAAGGGACAGGTAAATCGGATGAACAGGGCTGTGGAAAAAATAACTGATGACAATGTTAATAGTAAAGAAATAAAAAGGAATGTAGGCGCAAACAAGGACTTAATTGATAAAACAGAATTGCCTAAATCCAGTGTAAAACCCAGAGTAGGTACGGTTGAAAGCAAGAGAACAATAGGTAGTTTACATTTCAACATTCGGGAAGATTTGTTATGCAATAAGGATGAGCCAACAGTCGAGGAATACCAAATAGAAGAGATTCCAGCTATTATGATAAAATTAGGACGCACCGAAGGATTTTTAGAGTTGGATACGGGGTCCGAAGTAAGTGTTATAGAAAAAGATTACGTAGAACAATTGCGAGCGGAAGAAGTCGAAATCCTCGAACTACCAGTTGCAAATGTTGAAATAGTGACGGCGCTAAAAGGGCGAATTCAAAAAGTTAACAAACAAATAATGATTAACGTTCGGTTGTTAACAGAAAATATTGAAATGAAGCTACTAGTTGTAAAAGGGTTAAAATCTAAAATTATAATGGGTTGCGATATGCTATATAAAATGCAGGCAAAAATTAATATGGAAGGCAAATTTGTTACATTTAATATAGATAACAAAATAATTAAAGTACCATTTATCGAAAAACAGGTTGCCATAGCCAAAATAAAAGGGAAATGTTTTAAGTTATCTTCAAGATACGCAAATATTAATAAGAAATGTAGTAATAAAGATAGGCCTAACCAAGGCGAAATTAATAATGGAAAAGCTATTAAATTAAATAAACAATTGTTAGCTAAAGAAAATACGCAAGGCAACAATAAAAATAGTTTAAAAGAAATAGTTAACACTAGTACGGCGAATGAAAGTAAGGAAACGAAGGCGAGCACAACAGCTATAATAGCAGGTAGTAGGGATAGGTCAAGATCAGAAGAGGGGTTGAAGAAAAACGTAACAGTAGAATTACGACTTCAACGTGTTTCAAAAAAGAAACCGGATAATAAAGCAGTCTATAGTAGGTTATCTAAGGAAACCCGGGACGCAAATTCGCGACGATGTAAAAGTATGAGTTTAATAAGTAACGAGCGATTAGATGAAGGGAAGCCTAATGCTCAAAATATTGACCGATCTCCCAGCAAGTTAGCAAATTGTTGTAGGCCTAATAATACGCCTGTAATGTCAGAAAACTTTTATTCAAAACACCGCACTAGACACTCTTCTTTAAATAATAAAAACAAAGCACATTCACAAGATAACTTTAAACACTTTTACACTAAATTAGTTTTCGGAGGAATCAACATGGAAACTAACGCGTCTGATAGGAAGAAAACGGCAAGTTCGACTAAAGTGAAAAAAAAAATGGTCTTTCGCAAGAGAAACTGATTAATGGAACGGAAAACAACAACAATAGGACCATCCGGCGAAAAGGTTGTAGTAAATATTATTGTAATGCAATCA
>JAGFPH010001028.1:87068-108791 GCA_018207615.1 Philaenus spumarius | reverse complement strand
TTTTCACCGAATAAAGATATCGGAAAGTAATATTTATAGGCCTAATCGGTAAAGGTATTAAAAATTGTTGTAACAGTCTTATTTTTTATATTATTATTAAAGATATGTTTTCTATGTGTGGTTCAAATTTTATTAAAATCAGTTGAATATTTTTCAAGTTATTCAATTTTTACACATAATTTTTTAATAAGACTCCATGAGAAGCTTATGGAGCTTATGAGAAACTGGGCACCGTTGACGTCACGAGTTACTGCGCATCCACTCGTGAACCCTACGGTTAGTATTCTATATAACGTGGTTTTATCTGTTATTTTATTCAATTAGTTGCTATGGAAATGAATGTAAACACATTCAAGAAATAATTATTATGTTGGTTCAAAAGTCTTGGCCTAACCTTTAATTATGTTTAATTTATTTTACCTACTTTAACGGCAATTTAATTTATGGTTTTGTGCACATCTTTGCACAGTACGTTTTGAATAATATAGGCCAATGTTTCATTTTTCAACTGATTTTTTTTGTTTTTCATAATGTTGTTTATTTATTATTGTATTACAGCTGTTTAGACGTTATGGGTTTAACGCCCAACTTGATCCTGTGAATTTGTTAAGTTCCGACTAAATTTACAAATATTGAAATAAAAATGTTTTCATCAATATGAATTCTAGCCTATGTTACTTAGGAATATTGTAGTTTTTTATTTAAAAAAAATCAATTGGTTCAGTAGTTCCAGAGATTACCCCCTACATACAAACAAACAAATTTTACCTCTTTACAATATTAGTATAATAGATGGTGTATGTTATTTTTACTTCAAGAAATGGCTTTGGTCACAAAATTAGAAAAATACAGATTAATTTTTTCAAGTTTGAAATCAGCTGATAATGGACATATCATAGGAAACGGCTGACTATTGAACACTAACACATTATTCGATTATTGAGTTACTAAAAATAAAAAATAAAACTACATACATTAATTTAAAATATACAAAGTTCAAACGTATACACCAAAACATACAAATAATGATCAAATACATTTATAAATAATACCTTGTGGTATAAAAGTTAACAAATATAATTTTCCTTGTTCAGAATCGTGTTTTTGTGAACAGGAATTTCTAAATTAATAATTGTATTACATACTGAAAGTGAGGTTATTAAAATAATAACAAATTTCTCACAGCTGAAAAATATTAAACAGCTGACGATTAATTTATGATTACAACTAAATTTTATTCTTCAATAAGAATTGTATTGATTCGATTTTTTAAGGGCTGTAGGTCGTAGCACTTAGAAAAGACGTAAATTCTAAGGAAATTCGGCAAACCTACGCATTATCCCCTTTAATTTGACACAAAAATATTGAAGATTGGTTCAGTAGTCACTGAGAACTCAGACTTTCAACTGTGTATTAAATATATAGATTTAGAAAATTATTCGGGAAAATAATAATGGGAATTGAACCCGGAACTTTTCCATTGATGGTTGCCATGACGATTGATAAAGCTTTCACACCTTAACAACCACGGCCATCGTGGCATGTATAATATAAGATTTGATGGAAGAGATAACTTTTTTAAATTTATTAAATACCACTCTCTCTCTCACTCTCTCTCGTTAATTGTCAAAGACACTACTTCTCACGTTCTAAGCTTATATATATGCATTAGTTACATGAATTCAGAAAACAGCAGAGCTATTACTTTGGGTAATATTTTATAAACAATTGAATAGATAAAGAAATCAGCCCAATAGAGAATTTTCGAAAATCATTACCAACAAATTTATCAAAATATATCCAAGAAAAAAATAATTTTATTTTATAGTTATGCAATTACTTCCTCAAACAATTTCCTCGCGCAAATCCAGAAATGGCTAGTTGCACCCATGTGTACCGGTGCTACAATAAGTGTAATGCTGTGTGCTACCGTCGCAGTGCGATACTGAATGTTCCGTGTGTTACATTATACAAGTTTCCGCAAGGAGCGTGTATCTTGTGTACATGCGCAGTGGGAGTATCGAAGTGTTGCTTTACAAAGTTTAAACTTTTCAGTTAGTCTGTGACTGTCCTCGAGTAGTGTCTTGTGCATTGCGAAATGTTTCGGACTACTTCGTTCTTAGGTACGTATTTTTGTTTACATTTTAAAGTATAAGTAACAACATAAATAAATAACATAATGTATTACGTAATTTTATTCTTACAATAATTATCTTTCATTATTTTATTGAATATCAATACTTTTATATATTTAAATTATTAGTAATAGCCTATATAAACTAAAATATAAAAACAGTACATATTTTCAATTGTTTGCAAGAAACATTTTCTAAATAAAGCAAGATCTTTTGTTTGGAATTAAATTGTGAGAAGAAACTATAGTTATTAAATTATTGTTATCTCTATAAATAAAAATTAATGTTTCTTTGTCTTCTATATACTCAAAAACTAATCGACCAATTTTTTTTTATCACATTTTATACATCTTAAGGCCAAGCGTGTTTACTTATTACAATTACTACAGTCTAAAGGGGTTGAAATAAGGTTGTTTTACAATAAATGTATATTGAACTAACTTTCCACAAGCTATAAAGCAAAATTGTTTAATATTATTCCTATGTGATATAAAAAACCATTTGCAAGTCGATTACTTAAGTCAAAGTAAAGAAACGGGTTAGCAACCCTTAAAATTAAGTAATAATTCAACTGGGATAGCTACCCATATAAAATACATTACATTACATAAAACACCAAGATGTTAAAATACGCGCTCTATCACCAGTCCTGATCATAAGAATCTTATTTTAACCATAAGTCAAGTCAAATTATTTTTTAAATTCACTCACTAAATTGTGTTTGTTAATTTTAATCTAAGAATATATTTATAGATTACACTTGTAAAATCTAGCCATAGTGAAGTATTGCCGGGTCCACTAGTAATTCATTCAGCGAATAATGCACTATTGACATGACTAATAATCAAACATAAATTCACAAAAATAATATACAAATATAAAAATATACAAATATTTTAAAATATTAACGTTATGGAAAAAAATTATGTTTAATAATTTTCTCCAGTAATTGCATATCAGTCGTTTTTTTAGCTGTTAGAATTTTAACTACAAAATTATTTAATTTAATTAAATTATTATTGGAATTAAAATTAAATTTCTTCATTTGTCTACTTACTAAAAATGAATGCTGCCACTCCAAGGTTTTTTTGGTTCTAGAGGAGAACAAGGTGACCAGAGGTTTTAATAAAATTACACTAAACTTAACCTTTTCCATTTTATACAGATTGTCTCGCAACCAAACTTTATAATGTTATTCAGAAGGGTAGAACTAGCAAATAATACAATAGGGGGTTCATGCAACCTGTGCTAAGTATGTTAAACGTGTTAAGTGTGTTAAAATCGAGAAACAAGTTTGACAGAAGTGTACTATTTAGATTCGATAGCACACTCGACATGGTCTGGAGTCTGCTAAACCAATGTTAACGTAGTAAAACTCTTGGGGAAGGTAATTTGAGGTTTTCAGCATGAATCAACAACAGGTTGTTTTTGTTATAATTGTGTTTCACCTGTTTCATTGCGAGGGAAAATAATAATAATTTCGAAACCATGAAAAGAATTCGGAAAAAATTGGGAAAACGATGGAGCAAGAAAAATAAACATCTTCTCCTATCTTTAATTTCTGAGAATCCGACGAAGTTTGACATACATTTTCGTGTTCAGAAAAGTACAGAGAACATTTCTGTGTATTTGATTTTGTTTGCACAGATATGTTTGCAAAAAGGAACCAAAAAGAGGCCTTAATCTTGTTATTAATATACAAAAATGTAATGTATAC
This sequence comes from Philaenus spumarius, assembly GCA_018207615.1. Taxonomy (NCBI): domain Eukaryota; kingdom Metazoa; phylum Arthropoda; class Insecta; order Hemiptera; family Aphrophoridae; genus Philaenus; species Philaenus spumarius. The sequence continues at coordinate 104,939 of JAGFPH010001028.1, read as the reverse complement.
ATTATTTATTAAGTAGGGAAAAAATCTCTTTTAAAAACTAAAGAATGTAGTGAGAAGCATTCTAAACTTTAGCCATTTAGCATAGATCACGAAAACACAAAATATGTGTCCAAAACATGCAGAAAATGAGGCCTAATTTTATCTAAAATATAGTTCGCAAATTATAAAGTGCGTGGGGTATTACAGTTTCGGCGCAAATTTACTATTCGACCCTCAGCTGGCCTATGGCAACCGAAATGCAAGAATAATAAAAAAAATAGCCTAAAGTTAAGAATAACCTTACTTTAGAAAATAACACTTTAGCACATTAGCACAAGGGGTCCTTCACTCAAAATTCAAATAGCAATTTTACATGATAACACATTAAGCATTTAGCACAGGTTGCATGAATCCCCCTATTATAACATGTGTCCTATCATGCTTAGTTTAGAAGTTGTCTGACTGTATGAATGCTTTTGAAAACAAAATATATATTATATATACAATACATGTTATATTGTAAAATTGCTAGTTTTGAGTTGCTGACTAACATGGTAAACTTTGGTGGAATAGTTGTGAGATATCCTGTATATCCTGTATATTAAAATTACACACATCACTGATGGAGGGAAATCAGATATTCAATATAAAACAAGTACAACATAACAAATTACCAAACCAAAAGTTGATTATGTGATTTAACGTAAATAATCTTCAGCCATGTTTTTTACGCGATCGCGATAAACGATAACAGGGTTGCCAGATTTGTTTGGACTAGATGGGTATAAAAGTAAGGTTACATATTATTACATACATAGTAACGTACATATAAATTAAAAACATCATCAGCTGAAGAAATTAAAACATTTTTTAGAAAGTTAAGAAGTATTACAAACTAATATGTTTAAAAACTGGATACATACTGGTACTAGAAACTTAATGTTAAGGAACTTCAGGAAATTTTAGTTTCATGATTTTGGTATCCAAGTCACTTCATATAATGACCTAAGATCAGATAAGATAGTGTACACCAACCGGTTAAATTCTGTAATCTTTTACAAACGTAATGTTCAATTTGGCGACGTTAGTCAACTCGATGATTTGTTATATTATTTCATAGCTTTCAATATATTTTTATCTGGTTCATTCTTATTGTTTTAATAATAATTGTATAGTAAAATTATTTCACATTTTTTAAGTATATTTTTATGATTTCTTTAATTAATTTTGTTCAGTTAATTTATCGTGTCCTCTTTTGTTTCTGTTAAGTAATTTCTTTATTTTATTTAGTGCTAACATATCAATAGTTTACTGAAACTAAACTTTATATATTCGAGTTTTATTCCTCGCCTCTTATATAATAGGCCTTTATAGAATTTTAGTTTATTACTATGTTTTTTTTAATAAAATATCATTACTTAATATTTTGTCATAAATATAAACAATATAAATAAGCATGTATTATTGTTGGCAAATATAAATTCTTACCTTTTTAAAACACATATTTTCCGATTCAACAGTTTGTGTGTTGTTTACTGAATGTATAACATGCTCGAGTAAGATTTAAAAAGAGTATCCTATGTGATCACATTAAAAATGTTATTCGCTGAGCAATAATTTTTCGCTTCATATAATTTATTTGCCAGCTTTGAACTTGTCCCATTATTACAGAACCTCGTACCCAGACGACATGTTTAAGGTCATATATATTACACAAAGTGTCTACGGAAAAGTCTACTAGTGAGACAAATATAAGGAATGGACTTTTGTTAAAAATAATACAATTAAAATTAGAATTTCACCACACATTGCAATGCAGTATGTAATTATTTGCCTTCGTATACAGGATGTCTATAAAATGTTGTCCCGAATTTCACCAGTGAAAATTATGAAAAAAGTGTCACTAAACATAAGTCAGGAAATGCGTAACTTCGAATTATCCTCCATTCTTTTTTTTATATATAAATATATATATAAACACTTGATATCCTTGGAAATAGATATGATATCGAGTTCAAATTTGGTGTACATATTTGTTACGTAACCTTTTACCCTTGTAAAAAAACAAAGTTCTTAGTACGTTCTTTTGCATACGTGAAAAATTCCGATTTAAAATTTTTGATACCAAATTAGTACATCTAAAACCGTTAATTTAAAAAAATAGTAAACAAAAAAAGTGCGTTTATATTTTTTCTTTGCTCAAAAGATAACTGAGTTATCGGCTGAAAAGTAAAAACACAATTACTTGGTAGATGTCTATAAGAATACAGAATCAACAATAGTAGGTACAATTAAAACTAGCAGTGCTATTTATAAACAAACTAAAGGATCATTCAAATCTACAGCCCCAATTTAGCACCATGCATCTAATCTAAGCGCCTTCTCATAGATTTCTGCACTCTTTGGAAAACTCCAAGCATTTGCCCAATACTCTCAATACCATTCCCAATTTGTTGTCTGAGATCTTGAATTGAACCTACTGGAGATAAATACACGATGCTTTTGAGGTGTCCCCACATAAAGAAATCAATGTGATTATGGTGACCTTGGAGGCCACGTCACTGGGCCTCCTAGGCCAATCCATTTTTCTTCTTAGATATTACCAAAATATATTCTAACATCCACACTAAAATGGGAATCCACTACGGAAGAAATAAAAATAGTCGAGCTGCACGTTTTGACTGTTATTAAAAAATTAACATTTTTTGTGTCCCAAATTTTGTTTGAAAAGTTTGCAGTTTTAGAGATATTTAACACTCAACATTTTATACTCAAGAGAACGTTCTGTTTTGTTGCACACAGGTACAAGGTTACGTAACAAATATGTACACCAAATTTGAAATTAATATAATTTAAATTTACAAAGATGTTATGTGTTTAGTAAACAAAAGAACTTGGCGTATAATTCGAAAACCAAGCATTTGCGAACCTACGTTTGTTGAAACTTTTTTCTTATTTTCATCTGTAGAATAATAGTCTGGTGAAATTTGGGACAGTATATTTTGGACACACTGAATATCATTTGAACTTTTTTGTCTTTTAAATTGTAACAAGAATAATGTTTTGTTTTGTCAGATATGCTAACTTATCGATATCAAAAGCAAATATGTTCGGTCGTGGCACCCCCGTCAGGAACGAAGTTCATCACGCCTTTTCTTCAATTTTTTAACAGCCTTAACGGCAACATACACACATAATTTTGATTTTTCAATTGCCGTTTATTATGTGATTGTTTTTTATACAAATATTTACTGTTTCCATACGTTTAATGTTATTATAGCCTAATAAAAGTTTAGAATTAAATTATAGGCCTAACACCAAAGCTAAGATGGTAAACACAGGTAAATGACCGTTCATTGTAAATACATTCAATAAACATAAAATGTTTGTTCATCAGTCTAGGCCTAACCTAAAATTATTGTATGTTTAATTTAGTTTACCTTCTTAACGGCAACATACATACAATAATTTTAGGTTAGGCCTAGACTTAAATTACTTTCTAGGCCTCACCTAAAATTATCTTATGTCTGTTTAAGGCAGGTAAAATAAACTAATACAATCATTTTATTTTGGACCTACTCTGGTGAACGAACGTTTTGTTTTGTCAGATATGCTTACTTACGCCTAAACACTATATTTTTCAGAAACTTTACTATAAATGTGTTTATTTATTTCGCTTATGTTTATTCTTGAGATATACACTTATCCACTTTTATAATTTACTAGGGGAAATCCCTGCGTGCTCCGCACGCCAACCCCGTTGGAACCTTCTATACACATAATCGTGTTATGATTTCTTTATAATAAAGAAGTAGGATTAATAATAACCCCAAAGCTAAGACGATAAATATGTTAAATGTTCAAATCAGATTATTTCGTATATTTAATAACAGCAGTTATAAAAAAGGTTAAATAACTAGCAAGGCTCAGGTCTACACTTTAATAAAAACCTAACCTAAAAGTTAGAAATATAAAGTTTGAAATTAGCTGTAAATGGAAATATTAAACTAACAGCTGTTAACTGTTATTTTATTCAATTGGTTGCTATGGTAATAAATGTTAACACATGTGTTGATTTATCGGTCTAGGCCTAACATAAGAATGTTTTTCGACTAAAACTACAAATATTGAAATAAAAAAAAGTTTTTATCGACATAAATTATAGCTTATGTTACTCAGGGATAGTGTAGCTTTTTATTAGTAAAGCTATTTTTTTTCAATCGGTTCAGTAGGTTCAGAGATTAATCCCTACATACAAAAAAAAAAAAAAAAAAAAACCTCTTTATAATATTAGTATAGATGTATACTACTATATAAAGTGTGTTTTTTAATGGGAAACCATTGGTATCTTGTAGACTAGAAATCTGACGGCAAACTTTAAATAGAGAACCTTTCCTTGTTTTTTTTTTTTGAGAAATTAAAAAATATGTAGCTAAAATATTTGTAAATGGCCACCATTTTCCATTCTGATGGTCAACTTACAAATTTCTTATTCATCACTCTGATTTTACAATTTATGTTAAGATTTTATTTTATACGATTAACATTTTAAAAGTTAGAAGGGTATAAATTCTAAAAGCACAATAAATTAGAGGAATATATGTTTGTAGGTAACGTTTTGAACCAATGAAAATTCTCTTAACGCTAAGAAAGCATTGTTTGGACAAATTACTTTTTAAAATCAACAAATACAGTTTTTGTTTCTACTTTAAACCCATAATACTGAGGAGTTGGTGACAACACTACAAATGTGTCACACATGAAAAATGAAGGATAACAAATATTTAGTAACAGTAATTCTCATTGTTACAAATTGTTGTTTAACGAAAGTCCTCTGTTTCATTACTCTACAAGTTCTCATTTAAAAGTGCAGTTTTAATGTTTTTACATTGGAAGTTGGCGTCCAGTTTTCAATTTTTTTATGAAACACCCTATATTTTATGATGCTTTTGGATTTGGCTGAATTCTGGATTCTGAATGAGCTGATATTGAACATTTGTTACCAACTCCATTTTTCATGTGTGCCAAATTTGTAGAATGTCATTTAATTCCTCTGTATTATGATGGTTTTAAAATCTCACAAAAACCGTATATGTTCGTTTTAAAAAGTTTTTTGATTGTCCCATAACAAATTCGAAAGTTAATCACCATATTGGAAAATGGCGGCCATTTACAAATGTTTTTTTGATTTTTCAAAAACAAGGAAATGAACGCCTTTTAAAGTTTGCTGTCAGATTTATAGTTTACAAGATACCAATGGTGGCGCATTTAAAAAATACACCATGTATAGTATTCGAAAGAGAATAACAATGTTTCCTTATTTTAATCTATTTAAGAGATTGTTTAAAATTAAGATACCAAAACTAAAGTTCCTTTCTATTGCAACTAGCTACAAACTAAATTAATTGTATTGCTGCCAACTAAAGTTAGACAATTGGATTAAGGCATCAGAACAAGAGTTCATCTAATCAAACCGAGTTCCAAGAAAAACATTGTAGTCGCTCCAACATGGCTTGAAAACCCTTGATGAGAAATAAGAATAAAATGATAATGCCACAACGACAATTCAAATGTACAACCTTAGGCTTTTACATTTAATATTGTTTCATTCAAGCAGACCTGTATTTAGTTCATCATTAAAAACATAAGTTCTATGTATGATGACTTTTATAAATATAATTTAAGTATGTTTCTTTCTAACAATCTTTACACTTTTTTAATTTTTAAATTATTTTCTATTTCATAAAGAATTTTACACCGATTCCTTGAGATTTCCTACCAAGCAAGATAGGACTCATGTTGTGTTGTATTATTTGCTATTTTTGACCTGCAGAAGAGCATGGTAAAGTTTGGTAGAATGGTTGCGAGTCACTCTGAGTAGTTAAAAAGACTTTGTAAACCTGTGTAAGGCCTGATTGTGCATAGCAAATAATTAATAACACTTTTTTCGTTACGCATTACATTTTCTATTTGTTAGCTCCTACCGCAACAATCGTTAAGGAACTACGTTCCAAAGAATCACGCGCTGAAGAATTGGTGTTAAATAAAGTCACCAACCAAACTGTAATCTTAGTTCAAACTTGATTTGAATAATGTCAGGTATTTTTTGTTTGCATGTAAAATATTTTAAAACATTTCCCCGCCTAATCGTGCAATATCCTTTAAAATAATGTTTTACCTTGATGCTGATTGCTATAACTTAGCATTTTTCTGTCTGTCACATGTGAGTATCTGCCAAGTCATTTATGATGAACCGTTTTTTACAAAAACTGTGCAACTCAGGTAATTTCTTTATTAGGTACTAATTAAAATAAATTTCACAATAGCATTGCCGCCAAGAGAATTGCAGATCGTACTGATCCATGTGCATGTTTATTAAAAGATACTCTACTTTCGTGAATTGTGAATATGACGAATGTAGTCATTCATCACTTAAATTCTAAATAATGCGATGACGCATCCGAATCGCTGACGTGAGATCAGCGAATTTCCAAAATTAAGTTTATTGTATATTTTAAGGTTTCAACTTACTATTTGGGAAATTATTCTAATCACGAAGGCACTGCATAGGTGCCTCCGTGTACGAAATATATTAGTAGAATTTATTTGAACGTCAGCCTCCAACCCCGGCTTACGCTCTGATTTGCGAGTTTCGAGGCGTATATATTAGATTATACCTTTTAAGTAATAACAAAATATAAAATTTAATGCACCTACCCACGTTAACATGTACAGGTATTTTCAAACGCTTGTATAGCTATGTAGGATATATGATATGTTTTGATTTTAGGACTTGTTGAAAATGTACATATATTTACAATCCTTTTTTTTTGATTTTATTATTCATACAAAATTATCCATGCCTACAAACAACTATATATATCCAATCGGGCTATATTTTTATTGATCTTCAACGTGGTAAATGTAGAGTATACAGTCATAAAAAGTAGACCACCTAATACTTTACGGTGAAAAAATTAGTACAGAGCTTGCGCAGGGTTGTACTGTTTAATTTGTCTTAAAAGTCGAATACAAATTATGCGTCAAGTAGCAGACACGACAGAAGAAGTGTCATTAAAAATTTTACTCAAAGACATGAAATTAATTTTGTAAAAAAAAGCGAAAGATCACACATGTTAATAATAGGCCCACTTAAATAAACGATTCAACATAAAAATATAAAATACTATCATTTAGAAAAAACTATATTATTTCTGACGTTACAATTGTCTTAAATTAGCACTGTCAATAGGGTTTTATTTGTAAACTAACATAAGCTTCAAACTCTTATGATTCTATTAAAATAGCAAAAATTCAAGCCAATAGACTATGCGCATGCGTTATACTCTTTTGTTACTCATGATCGGTCGTACGTTCGTACTCGCTTTTAAAGGCGTTGATACGAAAGTTTAAAATGTTTCAGAATATTATGTTTCATCACCAGTACCTAAAGTAGTTGATTTTGATACCGAGCACTTAAAAAATCGATTAATCACCAAAAAGCGCTTTGGGGACAAGTTATGAACGATACTTTTCATCATAGTGCACTGTTTCCTCTGTCTTGCTTTAGAAAGCGGTAGTAGCAAAGGTGGCGACTAGTAAACAGAAAGCTTTTTGTGTTTTACCAAGTACTAAGGATTGAATCTGTAGTTACAGTGCACCGTTCGTTCCGTATGAAATTTAAATGTAATCTTCCAAGTAATAATAACATCCGTAGATTGTATCATCAGTTTGAAGACACCGGCTATGTTTGCAAAGGGAAGAGTACGGGACGAACAATACTAACTGAAGAACGTGTTGAACGAGCGAGAGAGTTTTTCAAGCGTAGCCCCAAGAAATCAGTACGGAATTCTAGACGTCCAGTGACGTTTGCGTAGAGAGTTTTAAGGAGACGTTTACAACTAAGTCTTCATAGTTTGCAGTTGTTACAAGCTCTAAAGAGTACTGACTATGGTGTACGTGCCAACTTTGCAAAAGTAATGTTAATGCATGACGATAAAGATTTTCTCTATCGTGTTGTCTTCCGTGAGGAATTGACATTTCACCTAAGTGAACACGCGAATATTCATAATGCGAGCTTTTCATCATAATGATGGTACTTTTCAACGAGAATCCCCTAAACCCTCAGTGGAAGAAGCTCAGAACTTGATTTGGCAGCAAGATGTGCGCCGCGTCACGGAATAACTCAGTACGCTATACTTGGTTAAACGACGTTTGTAGCCGACGCCGGACTGGTCGCAAGTAACCGGATGACAGAGCTTGTGGTCGCATGGCCTCCACGTTCACCCGATCTGACGCAATGCGATTTTTACCTTTAGGATTTCATAAAGAAACATGTGTATTTGCCTCCGCTACCAGCTGACCTGTCAAACTTAAGAAACAGGATTGAAGCAGTTGTTTCAAAAATTACTAGATACATACTGAACAAGGTTTGGGTTGAACTATATGTTTAACGAATGGTATTAAAATTGAAAACTGAGTTGCTCTTTCATTTGATGTAGGCTATTATTTATATTTTAAGCTAAAAATGTAATAAATACTACAAAGCCTTAAAACCCAATATTCATTTTGAAACACCCCTTATTATAAACTGTATTTTAAAACTAGAAAACCATGCCAACCATTCTGTACATAATATTTAATAGTATTTCCCTTTAAAACTGTGTAGCAAGGGCTCTTGAACAAACTTGATTGGTACAAAACAACGATGTTTTCGCGTAGAGCTCGCAATTTATTTAGGAACGTCGAAAACAGTCTGTTTTGCCAAACGGTGTATAACTTTAAAATTATGTCAAAAGGTGTGGGAACTAAATGACGTAATACTTTAAACAGGTTACAAACTGTTCATTCTTAATAGAAAATTGGTTATATTTTGCGACAGTGTCCTTAGGAATAAATATAGTTTGTGTTATTAATGTTCATTCGTAAACAAAAATACCGATATAACGTTGTAGGGCAATTTGCTCTCATATTATGTTGTTCTCATATTATTTTGTTTTTATATTTGGTTATAACACTATTTACAACAAGTATAAGTTGGTGGCAATTTACATTAAACTGTACTGTGTTTTATAGTTTTCTTGAAGGGAAAATTCCTTGAAATACTTTCAAAATGAGGATGGAAATGCTACAAAATACAATTAAAAACAGAAAATTATTTTTGTGTGGTTTTCTGGTGAGGTGAAAAACTTGCTTAATGTAACTACATTAACTATAGTTAAAATAATTTCTTAAATTTCACAATTAGTATGTTTTAGAGGACTTTCTTTTTTACTCTAAAAAACTAAATGAAATGACCAATTAAACGAAATTATATTATTACGCTAACCACTGCTCACGGCTACTCCCCTTTTTAGCGAAAGAAAACATGAACTTTTGCAGTGAACTTATGGTGAGGTCGGGTGTAGAAATGAGCACCAATCATAGTCCCCATAACAATTTTTTGGGTGTCATTAAAAACTTTATATGTATAAATGCATTCGCATTCTATAACGGCAGCACTGTATTTTCGATTTGTTCCAAATTTGGTACCCACGTTCGTTTCTAAGTATTTATAATGAGTTCGTTAGGAAAAATATCCAACAACCGCAAGTATTTTGTTTTTGACAGGAAGTAAGTTTCTTTATTTTGTCTCTAGTAAATTTATCGTACTAGAATGACACTTTTTCATATTTTATCTAAAGAAATAAATATAGGAGTTTTTATACACATTTTTCACACGACCTTGTAACCCGTCTAGTAGCTCCAAATTCTTTCAAACCGTAAAATAATCAGTTCAAACCCACCTGTGGACTTTTACCATTACTGGAGCTTCTGCAAATTCTACTAATCAGCACCTTCATTAGTAAACCAATTTCCCAAATAGTTAGTAGAAACCCTCAAACATAATATAAATTGGGAAATTCGCTCAACTCGTCAGCGGTTTAATTGCGTCGACGAATTATTTAGAACTGAAAAATTTCAGTTTCAATCTATTATGTAAATTTTTAAATTTTGATTTAGGTGAAAATAACATCTAACACATTTTAAATGTATTCTAACTAATGGAATAATATATTGTTGTGTGAAACAATCATTAGTAATCTTAAAATGTCTTTAAATCTTTTCTCTTTTTGAAAATATGAACAAAAATTCCATAACATGAAATTCTTATTAGCGAATTTCCATAAGAGCTAAAGCAGTGACTCTTATGGTAAGACTTAAGGGTCTGCTGTAGTGGCGGCCATCTTGGATATTTATCCCATAAGAGCAATGTTAAATTTCAAACCATTTATTTTGTTTATTTTTTATCATAAAATTGTTTGCAAGGGCTCATTTTAAGCACAATCACAATATACATTTTTAGATTTTTTAAAATTATTTTCATTTGCTATGTAATTGAATTTTTTAAGTACAAAGTTTGAATTTTTTTCCTAAAACAAAAACAAAATAAATAATGAAAAGTAATTTGCAAGCCGGATCTAAAATTGTATAAAGAATATTCAGTTTTTTTTTCAGTACTCAATTACAAAAGATGAATTTATAAAATGGTTTAAAATGAGGCAATGCCAAAGCGTTCAGCTGCAAGAAATTGCACTGTTTAGTTACGGCAATATAGAGAAGCGTTTGCGTTTCCGGTTGCTTTCTCGTTTACTGGAGCAGACCCTTAAGGTTGGGAGTAATGAACGAGTACCGACCATGGGCCCCAGAACACGTTTTGGGGTGTCATTAAGTGCAATCTCATCACATTAATCTTAGCTTCCCTTTCTTAGAAGTTAAATTTAGATTTTAAAAACAATAATTTTGTATTGATATTATTGTTTTAAGATATTTTCGTTGATGGAATGAAATATTTAATTTATTATGACTTAATGAAAAATAAAAAAAATAACATAAGAACACTTTTTTCCATAGTCTACAGAACGTCAGACACTAACTTAAAGATTACCAAATACTTTTCAGTGGTCAAATCTAAAAGAAATATAATTATAAAATTGACGACAGTAAGAAAACACCACCTCACGTAAGTATGACCATTCCCAGTAACATGACTCGAAATACTAACATTAAAATTCCAAATTAAATTAAATGTTTATATATTTTGATTATTATTATCTTACTATTGTTATCCTTTTTTTACGTAATAAAATTAGCCACCTAGACGCTAAATATTAATACAGACTTATATTTTTAGACTAATCCATAATACTAAGAGTAAAAAAAGAACTTTACACAGAATGAGAGTGGTTTTCTATAAATTATATTTTCTTTCCTCTTATACGTATATTATGATTATTAGAGTTAAGTGTTAAATTCTGCTATCAATGATAATATATAGGCCCAAGCATCTCTCAAATATTTGGCCAGACAACGCCAACCCTTCCCATTCATATAAGATTCAAATTCCGTTTGACTTAATATTGCTTTAGCAAACCATATTGTGTGAATTTGTTTAAGTATGGGACACACAACTATGAAATGAAACACAGTTTCACTGTCACCTAGGTTACACATAGAATAGAAATAATTTCTGTCTGCAATCCAAGTTTTTTAGTTCAAAAGAATAACTTCCGATGTACATAGATTTTTAAATCCACTCTATTGTTGACCCTGTTATTGATCAAAGTCTCCTTTAAAATACATTTTTTTTCTCGTAGGTCAAAGTCAGCAAGGGCACGGTACAGAGTATAGTATTTTGCTAGCCTTGTGAACAACTGTTTATGTTATCCTTGTTGATTGCCTCTGCCCCTTCTTCATCCTGTCTGGCCAATGATTCAACATTTGTAAATCTGACAACAGATTAATCTGACGTTTTTCTCCTAACTGCTGGAAACAATAAATTGTAATGCTTATTATTTCTGTGACAATAATAAGTTAACTATTTTAAAAATTTACAGTTTGACATTCAATACGTTTGAAGAATAACCTTAAAAAAAGTCTAACTTAGCTCGTCTAAATATTCATATCAAATAATATCAACTCCCCCGAAAAAATAAAAGTAAGCTTAAACTCTTAATTAATTGGAGGATGTCTCTTTTTATATTAATTCAATTTATGTGTGCTAATATTAATATAGTAACTAACAAATAAAGCAGTGTTAAATACAGCGGAATACTATATGTTTAGGGCAAAGTGATAACAATTTAAGTTGCATAATTCTCCATGTATTCCTCTTCATATATTATATTTATGACCGAACTAAAGATTCACTTTGTCAATGTAGCCATTTCCAAGATAATATGCCTGAGGTTGGATGTGGTGAGCCGTTACTACCTTAGTCTCCTTAGAGTTTACTATAAACTTGGAAACCTGCTTCCCACAATACTGAGGGCATTTATTGTTATCTGTTTAGCATGTTATATGCCTATCTATGACAATTAAGTATGAAATATATCGTACATTTACAAATAGTCACTAATTATACATGTATTTCTAAGGTTTAAAGAATACTTTATTTAAATAACTACTATTTTTATTGCAAAAATTAAAATATATTATTTTAAAGTTGTACCTAAATGAGAAATAATTGTATATATACGAAATAAAATTAACCTTTTAATAATTATTAACCAATAATTAATTATTTTTTTATTGTATAGTATTATACTACTTTCTTAAAAGTTAATTCCTCTTGTAATTAAGGTAATTACATTAAAGGTTTAAATCTTGTAATACCACACAGTATTGTATATTGACGCATCAATTGAATCTGTAAACCGTGAACGATGTAAAGAAGATTTAAAAGATGAAATTAAAAAATAATTATCATAGAACCAATATTATTAAAATTTGAACACAATTTATGACAAAAATTAAGTAAATACCAGCTGACCCGTGCGAATATTCGGCAAGTTAGGAGTAGGTCTAGTTACCTGATTTAATAAATTGATTTAATTGAGTATATTTCGTTTAATTTGAACGTTTGAGTCCCATATAAAAAGTAAGAAACACATCTAAAGAAACAATTTAGATCACCAATTATACGTTTCACCTCCATAACTATTGAACTATAAACAGAAAAACATCATTAAGTAACAGCAAAATTAAACATATCCTACTTCAATGAAGTACATTAAGCAACAGCAAAATTAAACATAACCTACTTCAATAATGTAAATTACAACATAAACAAACCATGTTATGATAATAAAACATGTGCTGTTATAATCAGCTGATTTGTGTTAATATAATGTCCAATAGAACTCCAGATGATAGTGAAACATGAACTATTAAAATCAGCTGTTCAGTGTTATTATATTCATTTGATCAGTAAATACAATGTTAATAAATAGAAAATATTTTAAATTCCATTTTTTAAATATTAAATGAAGAAATAGTAAACTTTTAAGGCAAATGGGCAAATAATATAGATTTAATTACCTTTCATTTAACACAAACCGCAAGTCAATCGTCCAATAGAACTCCAGATATCACTCGGAATAGGCTTACAATATTACCCTATGTTAAATTCTCCGTTTTAAATGATTTTAATTTCCGTTTTTAGAAAATTTAGTGGGGTAGTAACTGAAATCCAAGCAAAATGGCCAAATATACAGTCAATTACCTTAATTTGGTACCAATTGCGTGTATGTCGGTCAAGTAAAATACGAGATCTCACTAGTATTACAAAAAAAAAAAAAATTCAAATTAATATATAGATTAATTAATATATATAGTTAAATTCACAAAATTTTAGACAAACAGGCTAAAACAAAATATATACAATACTGTAAAACTGAATGTAGGCCTACGTAAAATTTTAATTCTGATTGATGTTCTACATTTATCGTGTTAAATGGTTTAAAACTGATAATGAAACGAAATACAACAATAACATCAAAGCATGTACAATATGTCATCTAGTCCTTGAAAAGTGGTTCAGGAAATCGCATTATAAAAATTAAATATTTTAATTATTCTTGGTTTGCCGGGTTTATTGTTTTTATTTCTTTTTGGCAATTATTTTGTGTAACTATTTCATTTATAAAAAACTAGCAAGTACCCGTGGCTTCGACCACAAAAAAGAAAAGTTATGAAATGAACATTGGGTACAATAATTGTGTTTTAAATTTGACATAAGAACTGAGTTTCCTGGAACAAAAATCCGCCACGTAGTGAACTTCATCCAAATCTATCAATGTTTTCATATTTCGAAGCGTATCCAGTCCCCCTTCCGTCCACCTTATGGTTTACCTTGTCTATGTATCTTGTAAGAAATACATTTTCAAAAATTCAGAGCTCTAGTTGTAAGAAAAAAAGCAATTAATTTTTATTGTTTTAGTGGTTGATATCACATTTCCACCCCTTAGCAGCACGTGGCAAAAAGCAATTCTGGTTTTCTATGTATCTTGTAAGGAATAAGTGTACACAAATTCAGCTCTCTAGCTGTAAGGAAAATAAAAAAGTTAATTTTTATCGTTTTAGGGTTTGTTATCACATTTCCACTCCTTAACAGCACGTGATAAAGTATATTTATGGTTTAATTTTTCTATGTGCCTTGTTAGAAATAAATGTACAAAATTTCAGCTCTCCGCCTTTAATTAAATTATAACCATTAATAGTTATTGATTTAAGGGTTGTTCCAACCCTTAAATCAAAGTTAATTCTAGCATATATTATGTTACTCAGGGATAGTGTAGCTTTTTATTATTGCAATCATTTTTTCAATCGGTTCAGTAGTTCCAGAGATTACCCCCTACATACAAACAAACAAATTGTACATCTTTATAATTTAGTATAGACATGCAAATAAAATTACAGCAAAAAAGAAAATTGCATATTTATGGACCTTTAAAGCCTAGAAAGTTTAGTGAGCTAAACGACCTCATTCGTACCCATAGAACTAATATATTATAAAACTTAAAATACCTGATTTATGTATTCTAGTTTGTTTTATTATATACGATAAATTTACTTCTGTGTATGATATACAGAGTGCTCATAAAGTACTTTAACACCTTTAATATTTTTGTTACTGAAAATAAGTTAACAAAACTTTGTTTGTATCTTGTATGCATAACAGTCCAATTTTTTTAACATATCTGTTACTCTTTGAGCCTTGGGGGGGCCAAGGGGGTTAACAATTTCAAATGTAAAGGTAGGTCATGTATTACAAAATTGTAAAGCTTATTAAAAGAGAATCAGAATATGGTTCAAACTAGAGCTTAATATCTTGCTTCGTTTTAAAGTAATTGACAATCGAAGTTCTGTTAATTTAATTTTTATTACAACATCAAAGCAGTATATTAATTTGTTAATATTGGGAATAAGTAGGTTGTTGAGAGGGACTTTATGAGCACTCTGTAGTTATTACTTTAATGTTTAAATTAAACTAAAATTAACTTAACTTAATTTTACACAGGATAGCTGAAACACGGCTGTATATTGGTCCACGTATTTATCATAAGCGTTTTTTTTTTTTAGTAGAAGCTTTATTAAAACGGTATCATTACTTTGAAGTTACAAAGAATGTATTTAATACTAGGTCGAACCCGTGCGTACTATACTGTTGAACCCAGTCAGCTGTATATAATGTTTATACACATGCATACGTTAAATGTGTACACTACCTGTGTAAAAGTTGTTCAGTCACTAAATTATATTTTTTTTAAATGCTTCTAAACCTGTTACTTTAAAAAGTCTTAACTATCCAACGGTGAAAGAATTTTTCTAAAATATTTTCTTTAACTCCTGTGATTATCCTGAAAAATGGCACAAACCAACAAAGTTTATTTGCTAATAATACTAGTACAGATTTTACAATTGTTTAGGTTTATAGTAAATTTGTACATATTAAAGATGGTAATGTACAGTTTCATGGATAAATAAATCACCGAGAAGAACTTTTTGTCATTGTGACGTTTTGATCATTCAATGTCAATCATTTGAACAGCTTTACAGACTAAGCACTGTTCTACATTCACCACCAGATGGCTCTAGTTTGTTGTTTCACTTGCCTATGACTGTTATTTCCGGAAGTCCTCCATTTATATCTCTTCCTGTCTAAAAGGACTTTGATGTTACTAAAGCTCGTTAGCCATTGGTCATTTCATCTCTGACACTGCAAAGCTTACACAGTTGCACTAATTGCTTTGTTAATTTATAAACTTGAAGGCTGTTTCGTTTAAGCGGAACATTAATCTTAGTTGGTGAAGGCGTGTACTTAACTTTGTCCATTACTGTATATTTAACTATCACAGTAACTATATTATTATTTTTAAACGCTTTGAAAAAATACGGTTTAATATTAGTTTGTAATTAATCTACATACATTTTAGACAGTGAATTTTATTTGATAAAATCTTTAAAAACGTCTTCCAAATTTGTGTTAAAAATGTTGTGGTTTTCTGTATAAGGCTAAACATCATATAAAATACACCACGCAGCTGAACAGCTCACGTGAGTTGAGCTAATTTCCAAAGTTAAGTTTACATGTTTTATAAATAGCTGAATACCTGCCTACGTGAACGAAATATATTAGTAGAATTTGTTTGCACATCAGCCTCCAGCCAAGGTTCAAGGGTTGATTTGATCCGCTCGCAGCGAGTTTACATCCTGGCCGTCGGCCTGGGATCAGAAGATGCCCACGTGGATTTTAACCGATAACTTTTATAGTAGTTTACGTTTTTATCAATTTTGGGGAAACCGGACGGGCTATAAGTCGTGTAAAAACACAAAATTTGCAGAATAATTTCCTATAGAAACACGCAGACCAATTAATATTTGCTTTCAATCCTCTCGTATTTTGTAAATAACAATAGAAAGTACATAGTAACAACAATATTTACTAACAACTAGTATAATTTAAGAAGTTATTCGTCAAAATATTTAATACATAATAAATCCAAACCAAACAAGAATCTATTGTCAAAACAGTGAATATAGATATACCAATAAATATATAAGAAAGAAACTAGAGCTGGAATTTGTGAGTAGGTTTTGTTTATATTCGCTTTTATCAAAGAACAAGATTTATAGATAAGAATACAAAATGTTGCTTTATTTATCTTACTTGATATTCCTCAGAATTTTACTAGTATGCAATTTTCAAATACAATACTACATAAACTTAAATACAATTCAAAATCCACATTTTCAGTGTAAATCAAGTATATTCCTTCATTAAGTAAATAATAAACACAATATTTGGAAACAGAGCATAAAACAGGGGATCGTATACAGATACTTTCTAACATAATTTTACTATACATTATTTATTTTTAGCGGAAACATATTCTTTTCAGTTTTATTATATTTATAAAACGTTATTGTAATATTACCTGTTTTTTTTCGTCAAATTATACACTGATATTGTAGCACTACCGCGGTTTCGGACGTATTAATCGTCCATCTTCTGGTGTGAAAAATCGCTCATATGAAGTCAAACATGAAAAAATTGTTACAACACACTGACATTACAACACATTGACAATATTTTAATGTTTGACGACCTCGTGTGAGCGATTTTTCAAGATGGACGATTAATACGTCCGAAACCGCGGTAGTGCTACAATATTAGTGGATCTCTTGACGGGAAAAAACAGGTAATATTACATTAACCTTTTATTAATACAGTGATTCGGGGACCTTATCCAAAATGAAATTATTATATTTGTTCAAATAAGTCAAATTATATATTCTTTGTATTTACATACTATTCTGATTCCGTGAAAGTTTGAAATAATTATTCTAATCATATGACATATATATGACAGTTATGAATTATCTCTGATAATTGAAACCGATATTGTTAACTTATAGTAAAAGTAGGCCTACTTAATAATACATAATAAATCTAGGAGTAAATATGCAGGGTGTATAAAGAAAACCTTTCAGGACTTTGGGATATGATTCCTCATACAAAAAGTAAGAAAAAAGTTCCTATAAACATAGGTCCGAAAACCCTTCGTTTTC
>JAGFPH010001028.1:48897-68571 GCA_018207615.1 Philaenus spumarius | reverse complement strand
TGAACGCAATTTAAAACATTATTTTAGATGAGGAATTACACGTGGAATTATACGTTTTTGTCTTAATTACACCAACATTTTTATCTTAAATCCATTAAAATGGTTTGGTTACCATTACGTACAAGTGAAACAAGTGAAAAATGTTTAGCTTTCAGTTAAGGGTATTACTAGCCTACAATAAAATAGTAAATAAACTGAAAATAACAATTTAAATCATGCATGAATAAACATAGAATTCAGGCACATTATATGTTTAAATATCACTAACCTCATTTAAAAAGAAAGTCCATCCGTCTGTTCTTCAGAAGGGCAAACTTAACAGAATTTTAATTTTATAGTAATCATAACCTGAACATAACATTAACATAATCGGATTTATGAACTCGTCCCATATCCTATTTAGGAACTGTCAAATAATAGTTTTTCAACCAAAATGGTTAGGCCAACCATACAATTATGGATGTTTGAAAATAGATTTGGGATAATGGTTTCAAACATTTTGATAATAGGTTGTGGCCTATCATTAAAACTATAATCAAATCACGAATGGCACGAATATTAATTATGAAAATAATTTTAACAGCTTTTGATTGGCGTCTAATCAACACTACTCACTACACTCTCTGTCTAGGAACACTCAAATTGCTACAACTTATAAAGCATAAGCCCTAATGCAAAAAGCCCTATTGTAATGGAACCCAGACTAAAGACATACACACTATAAAATATATTAACACAATCCAAAACAAATAAACACCAAACACAGCTGGCCAAAATACGTGAACAAAACTAACAACACATAACCTCAAAATGTCTTGCATTATTCACTAAACAAAACATGAAATATGAAACATAAACATCAAGGCATTCTGGCGGGAAAAAACCTAGCGCCCCGGTGGCGTGTTGCAGAACTTTTGTGCACCTGAAGGCTTTATGTGACCATAGCAACTCATTAGTTACAAATCCCCCACCAGTTTCAATGCTAATAACTGCATTCGGCTCTGGCTGCAGAAGCAGTGCGTTCCGAGACGCTGCGCGCGAAGGTTGGGTTGATGTTCTTCGGCTTTTCAACCGTTTGGGGACATTCTTGGCCGTAAATTTTGGATTGAAATGAGGATGATATTGATAATTCACTGATATTTAAAAAAATATTAATGTGATTAATTATTTGTTTTCTTTCTTGGAGGGTTGTGCAACCTTACAAGGGGCCGCCACTGGTCTGACGGCCGGGATGCAAACCAGTAAACAATTTCAAGGCCTCATGATAGAGGTGCAAAATCATAAAGCGAGTTTATCTTATGCGAGCGGAACGAAGAAGCGCTTGAGCCGGTGTTGGAGGCTGAGTTACAAACAAATTCTAATAATATATTTTTGACATACAGGCAGCTATTCAACGTCTTCGTGAGTAGACCAATTTCCCAAAGAGTTGGTTGAAACCCTAAAATCATCCTTACATATTATTATTTATCAAATGTGTTTTTTGTCGCTAAACGATATCTCTCTTAATTCTTCATCCAAATTAATTATTCAAGCATTATTTTAAAGCTTATGTTCCTCGCTATTCACGAGAAATATACAAAGCATAAAACTCATGTTTTCGTTACAAAAATTTAATAATTTTTTTTTATATTATATGGTTAATAATGAAAGGCGCCATCTATTAATAATCTATTTAACTAACATGACAGCTGTTAGATTGTTTGCATTATATATGCAAGTGTAATCCATCACGCAAATCAATCAAATTAAATCAAAGTAAAGCGTTATACATTTCTATAAACTGTTATTTATGAACCATAATTAACTGAATTAAATCAGGTAAGTGTAGACCCACTCCTAACCTGCGAAATATTCGCACAGGTTAGCTAGTATAACCTTAATTTAGAAAATTTGCTTAACACTTGTTAACGGTTCAGCTGAGTTTTCGAATTATTATATATTTGGCATTAATTGTTTACTAAACTATACACATATACGTATGCGTATGGTACCTAAATATGATCACGAAGTGCAGTTAACGTATTCTAACCCTTGAGTGGACGTATGATTCAACACGCACTTTGTGCCAAGTGGATTTAGTCACGAATAGTTATTACTGTCAACTGTTTTTCCACCCACCTGTGTGTTTCCAGTAATTTGAGTAGACTATACTTTAATGAGACTAAACAAACTGCATAGTGACTGATGTGATTAGTATTTACATTTCATGACTAAACAAAAGTTGAAATATCAAATGTTAATGATTTTAATTAGTATTTATTCAAAACCCTATCATTACATATTATCTTTTATCAATTAAATTGTCACTGCTATTATTACGAATTCCATGCAAACATTAAAAATATCCAAAAGAACGTTCTGATTTTGTGTACGGTGGTTAACGGTTACGCAACATAAATAAATAGTTATTAAGCTTGACTTGTG
This sequence comes from Philaenus spumarius, assembly GCA_018207615.1. Taxonomy (NCBI): domain Eukaryota; kingdom Metazoa; phylum Arthropoda; class Insecta; order Hemiptera; family Aphrophoridae; genus Philaenus; species Philaenus spumarius. The sequence goes on along the minus strand of JAGFPH010001028.1, from coordinate 66,147 downwards.
AGAAAGTAACTAGATACAATAAAACCTGAACACGAAATCTCACAACAAATACCTTTACTAACTCAAACGCGTTTCAACGATAATGCCGCCATCCTCAGTGATTCACGGGCTACAGTAACCAAACTATAACTCAAACTGTTTAATCATGTACAAAATTTGTTTACCATAATTTTGAATCAGCCTGAATATTTATGTATACACAGAGAGTTCATAAAGTCCCTTTAATCACCTTCACTATTTTCGTTACTAAAAATAAGTCAATAAAACTTTGTTTTTATCTTGTATTGTACAAGAAAAATTGTGTGGCATATCTGATACGCTATGGGTTTTTTTGGGGTCGTGGGAAAGGTAGTTAATAATTTCAAATGTAAAGATAGGTCATGTAAAACACTATTGTAAAACTAATTAAAAGAGAAAAAGAATGGCGCAAACTAGAGCTTAGTAACTTGTTTCCTTTCAAAGTAATGGACAATCATAGTTCTAAAAAACTATATTTTTAGTATAACTTGTCATCAAAGCAGGTTATTAATTTGTTAATATTAAGAATAAGTAGGTTGTTGCTGTTAAATGGAAAACATATAACAATTTAGGTAAGCTCATTTAGAGTATTTATATGCCATTGGAAAACACTAAGTTTTGTTAAGTGTGTTAAAAATATCAGAACATTACAATAGTGTAAAGCCTGGGCTACGATGTAAGTGGTGAGCGGTAGGCGGCAGGCGGCATTAGCAGGTGCAAGCAGCGCTCGAAAATTATCTAACTGATGGAGTTTCCTTGTTAAACACGGTTGGCTGGCTACGATGCAAGCGGCGGATGAGCGTTGTCATAACGCTCGACGCAGGGTGCCGCTCAGGATCAAACCAGTTAGATAATTTTTCGACTGCCGTCCGACGCTCAAGGGTTTCTTTACTTTCAACAATCATATGACATTGGTTGAAAAGGCAAAATTAAGTAGTTTTGATACGTATACGTTCATGACTTACTAACGACCACTTATGTACAAAATTTCAAGAAAATCCGACGGTAAACAAAAAAGATGCTAATTTTTGCGAGTATACTTTGGAATTTTGTATTCAGTTCAAAGATTTATTTATTCTTTAAACACCTTGAATTATGGATTAAACAACACCAATAGATTAAAACTTTCTATTATGGGACTACTTACCATTGTTATTTTCACAGGAAGCATATATTTTAAAATTACTCCCTCCCCGGGCTATACCTAAATTTATGTTAAAGTCCAAATTTCAAGAAAATCCTACAGTAAAAAAAAGATGCTATTTTTTGCGAGTATACTTTTGAAATTTTGTATTCGGTTCAAGTATTTATTTATTCTTTAAACACCATGAATTATGGATTAAACAACACCAATGGATTAAAACTTTCTGCTATGGGACTACTTACCGTTGTTATTTTCACAGGAAGCATATATTTTCAAATTACTCCCTCCCTGGGTTACACCTGAATTTATGTTAAAATCCAAATTTCAAGAAAATCTGACTGTAAACAAAAAAGATTCTAAATTGGGCGGATATAATTGTGGAATTTGGCATTCTGTTCATGAGTTTATTTATTTTTTAAACCAAATGAAAGATTTAAACTTTCTGTTGTGGGACTGTTTAAGATTGTTTATTTTCACAGGAAGTATATATTTTTAAAATACTCTCTACCCGGGTTACACCTGAATTTCTGGACAAAAGTAAATATCACTTAAGTCTACGGTTAAAGATATAGTAGTCCTATATAGTGATTTTCTTATAAATACTGATCTCTCACTAAGTATTTCCGTCAGCACTAGCTCCTCGTGTGACGTCATCTCATTGAATGAGACAAGTGTGGAAATGTTGTCGCTTGCATCCGCCGCTCAGGCCACGCCTCGCCGCTTGCACTTGCTAGTAACGCTTGCCGCCCACCTCCCAGCGCTCAGCGCTTGTATCGTACCCGAGGATTTAAGAATTTGATATACTGCAGTAGTTTTTAGAAAATCTCTTTTGGTAAGATTTTTAGACTGTATGAGTACTTTAATTTTTTAAATCTATATATATAAAAGCCAAATCCACTGACTCAATGATCACGATTTCTCAAAAACTACCGAATGGATTGAAACAAAATTTGGTATGTTGCTTCTTCTAGGACCATAGGTGCTCACTAAGAAAGGTTTTAAAAAAATTCGAAATTTTAGGAGGGGTTTGGGGGGGTCAAAGTTTTTAAATCACGATTTATCCAAATCTACCAAATGGATTGGAATGAAATTTGGTATGTAGCTTCCTCTAGGGCCATAGGTGCTCACTAAGAAAAGTATTAAAAAAATTATAAATTTTATTGGGGTTTAAGGGGTCAAAGTTACTAAAAAAAATCACCAAATCGATTGGAATGAAATTTGGTATGTAGCTTCCTCTAGGGCCCTAGGTGCTCGCTAAGAAAGTTTTTCAAATATTCGAAATTTTAGGGAGTGTATAAAGTGTAAAATTTACTAAATAATGATTTCTCTAAAACTACGGAACGGATTGGAATGAAATTTGGTATATAGCTTCCTCTAGGGCCCTAGGTGCTTACTAAGAAAAGCTTTAAAAAAATTCGAAATTTTAGGGGGTTTAAGGGGTTAAAGTTACTAAAAAAATCACCGAATCAATTGGAATGAAATTTGGTATGTAGCTTTCTCTAGGACCCTAGGTGCTCGCTAAGAAAGTTTTTCCAAATATTCGAAATTTCAGGGGAGGTTTGGGGGGGGTCAAAATTACTAAATAAAACCACCGAACGGATTGGAATCAAATTTGGTATGTAGCTTCTTCTAGGGTGCACACTAAGAAAGAGTTTAAAAAAACTCGAAATTTAGGTGGTCAAAGTTACTAAAAATCCCCATAAGAAACACATAGTGTAATATGTTTATTGATATATATTTGTTGTTGTTGTTAATATACCTTTACATTTGATTTGTCTATCCGTGCAAAGCCGGGTCGGACCAGCTAGTCTATTTATAAAAACATTAACGAAATAAACTACATTGTTTTTTTTAATTTTATTAGTACCCTCCATGTAAGGTGTTGATTTGATGGGCCCACGCAACCCGAAACTGCAGCAATCCCTATACAAGAAACAGGGGATTAGTTTGACTTACCGAAAGGAAGGAAATTAAAATTTATTTATAGGCTACGATCTTAAAATAAAATAAAAAATGTATTGTATTGTATTCAAGAACTGTTTTTCTTCGTTTTAATAAAAGTATACGTACTATTGTCACAAAACTCTCTAATTAAATATATATTAATAAAGATGAAAAGGAAATATCTATATAGTGTAGGTAAATATAAGACAAAGTCATAAAACATTGCACCTCTTTCGCATTTATAAAATGAAATAAAATGAAAAAATACTAAGGAGTGTTCACGTCTTCTGTTGATTTAATACCACCAGCCTAAGGATAAAAATAAAGCCATAATAATGCAGAAGGGAGAAATGCGAACAAAAAAAATTGCGAACAATAGATTGTAATAAAAATGTCAGATATTGCTTAGCAAAGAACTGTTTGTACAGTGATTGTTGAGTCGCAGAGGAAAGGAGTTATTAAATTTGTGTTTCTCAGAATATTTATATTTGAGTTTTAAATCTTGTTTATCAGAAGTTTTCTTTGTTCAATTAATTGTTAAACCTATTATCATTTCATTAGTAGTTGCACAATATGGTTTTGCTACAAACCATCCGACATTTGTAGCGGATTAAATAATTTAAAATTTAACGGTTTACGTTGTCTAAATCACACATTATGTTGACAAAGGTTAGTTAGTATACAATGCTGTTTGTGTACATTTATTTATTTAGTTAATTGACAAACAATGCTGTTAGTATACATTTATTTAGCTACTCAGAGACAGGTTGGAACCAATGGTGACTAAATTAAGTGCAAAGTGAAGTTTTACAATGTTACTTTACGCCTTTATAAGAAACCAAACCCTCCACCCCTGCTCGCTTCGCTCACATTCCGGCGGCGTGCCATGGCCAAGGCAATGCAAACAGACTGTTGTATACTCTGATGTTTTCATTTAACAAACAACTGAGTGGTGACCTATATATACATAGCTAATAGGTCGAACGAGTTCGAAATAGACACCATAATCCCCGATAATTTGAATTGAGGCACGCGTTGTATTTTCTAAATTAATATTTATATAATCAAATTTCAAACAAATTTCAATATTACCAACTGAAGAACACAATATAAAATGACGACTTTGTAGTTAAAACTCGTTTGGCAATTAAACGTACAATTAACGTGAGAATTTTGTTCCGTATTTTTATTTTCAGAAATTAATAGAGTTGTAACCTAAACAAAATAAATAGTGCCATGGAAACTATGAGTCTAGTTTGGAGAATAGTTTTGTCTCAAGTGGACACTTACCTTAAGAATGATCAACACATTGCAGCAATGTATGTTCCTATTGGAAATCGAAGCAACTAAAATGTAATTAAAAATATCAAAGTTATAAACGATTACAATTAGTTTTGTTTTTTATTCCATGAATAACTATTTACGTTATTACTAAAATGTATTATACTAGTTGACCCGTACGGCGTTGCCCGTGGTGGTTGGTATTTTCAGTCTTTTTAACGTAATTGTATTCTTTTTAAGTGTTCAGTCAGTGAGTGGTATTTGGCTTTTATATATATAGATCTTAATTAGTAAAAGCACTATTGTCATAATAATAAAAGATCTGAAATTATGATTTTAGTAACTTTGATCCTCCCAAACCCCTCCTAAAATTTCGAAATTTTTCATACCCTTTCTTAGTGAGCACCTATGGCCCTAGAGGAAGCTAAATACCAAATTTCATTCCAATCCGTTCGGTAGTTTTGAAGAAATCGTGATTTAATAACTTTGATCCCCAAACCCCCCTAAAATTTCGAATTTTTTCAAACCCTTTCTTAGTAAGCACATATGACCCTAGAGGAAGCTACATACCAAATTTCATTCCAAAATTAATTGAACTAATAACTCGATCACACAGCTGAACCGGTATCGTGAGTTGAATGAATTTCCAATACGACATAGCTTCAAAGACAAACAATTCGATCAAGTATCTAAACCTGTGATGTGTGTTGAGCGAATCTTCAAAATTAAGTTTATATGTTATATGGTTTCAACTAACTATTTGGGAAATCGGTCTACTGGTGAAGGCGCCTCCGTGTACGAAATATTCAGAATGTGTTGTCACCTCAGCCCCCATCTCCGGCTCAAGCGCTGCTTCGTTCCACTCGCAGCGGGGAAAACTCGCTTTGTGAGTTTGTACCTCGACCTTGTTACCTAGGATTATGGACTGCTTTGCATCGCTTTGCAGTGGACAAATTAGCGTAGCTTTTTCCTTTTTCTTACCATAATTAATTCCGATTAGGCCTTTACGGACCTCTACTTCTTTCCATATATCTTCTTTCTTTTCATATGGCCTCAAGTCCTATGCCATTGTATTATGTTTATTGACATCTTTCCCTAGGGGGTAGTTTTATCTCCCTTTTGGTGTTTAACTCCTAGCATACGAATAGCGTGGGCTCTGCTTCGTCCCCTTCCGCAGTGCAGTTTTGCACATGAGCTTCTCTCTTTCTATTATCTTATATCTGCTCAGGTAGTGATTAAAACAGCCAAGTAAGGTAAGAGCCAATTATAGGCAGTTTAGTAGGAGATCTCGCCATACGTTCTGCTTTGCCAGTTATACAGATCGATAAGAATGTGTCATCTTCCCAGCGATCCTGCCACTTCATAATAAATCTTTGCCTAGCTCTTTGCTTGGTGAGTGTCACCATCCGCTCCCATTTCTCGGAGTCTCTTTGGTCTGACTTGAGTTTAGAGTATAAATATTTCCTTTCCTTCACTAGTACGTCAATTAGTGCCATACTTGCTATAAAATAGTGTGCGTTTATACATTCTTAGTGTGCGAATATGCACTCTTAATAATATACTTTTAAATTTTCGTATATGTGTGTTAAGTAGTTTTTGTTCCAAGATGATTCTATGTCAGTCAGGACAACCCTCTTATATGTATAGATTTTTAGTTTATTGCTATGTCATTTTTAATTTCTATCTGTTAGTAGAAATAAAATAAATTTATAATTATTGTTAAGTGAAACAAGTATGTAATATTGTAAAACACATATTTTCCGATTCAATAGTTTGTATGCTGTTAACGAATGCATAAAATGCTCGACTAAGATTTAAAAAGAGTATCCTATGTGATCAAGTTAAAAATGTTATTCACCGAGCAATAATTTTTCGCTTCACATAATTTATTTGCCAGCTTTGAACTTGTCCCATTATTACAGAACCTCGTACCCAGACGACATGTTTAAGCTCATATATATTACACAAAGTGTCTACGGAAGAGTCTACTAGTGAGACAAATATAAGAAATGGGCTTTTGTTAAAAATAATATATTTAAAATTAGAATTTCACCACACCTGCAATGCAGTATGTAATTATTTGTCAGCCTATACAGGATGTCTATAAAATGTCCTTAATTTCACTATTTTTCTCTTAAGATTGATATGTTACTTTTTGCTTTTATTGAACTAATATTAAATTAAAGAAGCTTTTCTTGGAGTATGTTTTGGCACCAATAACAGATCGTAGTTTGTTTTGCCAACTGGGATAGATACGAAAGTTGGCCCATTAGGAGTTAATTGCTCTAGAACAATAGGGAGTGAGGAGTCTTGTTACTGAAGCAATAAATTATACATTAACTAATGAACTTCCTATGAATATATTTGTTAATGGATTTTGTAAAAATCTTCGGGGTTTGTATTTAGTGTTTATTATCTGAATTTCAAAAAGAACAAAAAAATGTAATACAAATTATTATAATGTTTACTTTTAGAATGTGGATATTTATATTTAATGTAAAAAGGAATAATTCCTGTATTTATTTTAAAATGCCTTAAATGATTCTAGTAAACCATAGCAGGTCACACATTTACATTTCACACTTAACAAATATTGCATTAGCGAGCTAAATAGTTATAATGCGTTTAGTATTTGTTTTGCTAACACCCAAATTTTTGTATACTATTAGAGGCCCCCCCCCCCCCCCCCTGCTGACTTTGCTCACCAACTTCCGCGACGGATCAAATGCAAATAGATTAGGCCTAGTGTATACTATGATATGATATTTCCACGGGTATGACAATTGATAAAGACAGAGATTTTTTATTTTTATATAGAGGAGAGGAAATTTTTAAGTTATTAAATGTGATATGGTAAAGGCAATATTTCAAACTGGTCAAGTATAGTCTAAAGTAAAGAATAAAGTTGGCATAATTTTAATAGTGATAGATGTTTGAACTAAGATATAGTAAGCCTTTTTCTTGGTTTGTGTTTGCTATTACCTAAATTACTTAAATTACCGATTACTTAAACTAAAAAACTGTTGGTTGTGAAGAATAATTAATTACCTGATTCTAAATTTGCCAATTTGTTTGATATGGCAATAAATCTAAATGATTTCAAGAAACGTGTGTTGGTTCAGGATAGGCTTAACCTAAAATTTATCTAAGCTTATGGTCCAAACCAGCTGTTTTATTTCTAATATGTAACGACAGATGTTTGAGTTATAAATACAGTAAGCCCTTTTCGTTTATTCTTGGTTTGTGTTTGTTTTTATTTCGTTAACCTAACCTAAAAAGAACTTTTAATTGTGGAAAATGATTAACTGATTCTAAATTTTCTAAGTTGGTTGCTATGGCAATTAATGTAAATGCAACATTTAACAAAAGTATGTTGATTCAGAATAAGCATCACCTAGATTTTTTTGCTAAGATTTTTTGCTAAGAAGAACGAATGAAGAAATTGCGAACTGTAAATTGTACTTCTACCAATAATTTTCTAGTAATTAAGTATCTGAAAATAACTGTAATCCTCTTAATATGATTATGTAAATTATTGTATTCATGTCAAAGTAATGCTTGAAATGCAATTTTAGTTAATTTAATTTAAATATATCTTTTAATTTAATAAAAGAAAAAAATCAGTAATAGTATACAAAAGTAAGTAACATAAAAACAGGTCTGAAGTTTAAACTCAACTGATTTAAATATATCAAATAAACACCATTGGTCGTTTAAAACTATTGTACTTCCCTTTTTAAGACATTTCTAGTACTAAATGTATGGAGCACTTGCAAGTAAAATAATATAAACATAAATAATACAAACCCAAACATAAATACACATAGTTTAGTGTATGTAAACATGTACATAAATATATAAAGATATATACATGAAAGCGTTATATGCATCGTAGCTCAATAATACACAAACACATAGTAACATTATGTGTGACATTATTTACATGTTTCCACCATGTAAGGTTATTTTATTTTTAGGCGCCTTCAGTGTGTAAGGTCTTACTTAATTTGGAGGTACCACCAGATTTGATTTTCGATTTAATATTTACTTGGATTAAGAGGTGACTTAGCCAGGTTCAAATAACTTCAGAGACGTTTTATAAGTTTGATCAATGATCGTAAAATATTTTACATGACGCACCGTTATTTCTATAGTTACTATTTTCCCAAATTATATAACATTTAGTATTTTAATTAAATTTACGTGATACTATTTCGACATAAAAATTGTATTGGGAAAATTTCACAAATTATTTTATATTCAATTTCTCGACATTTAAATTCAGAATTGACTCTTCCTGATAATTTTACTTAATGACAAGTTGCATTCTTTTAAGCTAACTACACGATAATCCTTTAATTATTAAATTTAATCTTTAACGTTGCTAAATAAACTGTATTAATTAACTACCTTGCAGTCTCCTCAATATTTAATATATAAAGAGTATTCTTTATTAAAAGTAGTTAATATTCAATATTTTATTCAAAACCTTAAAAACTGTGATATTGAATAAGTTATATTCCTTAATTTAATTTAATTAATTATATTCATTGATGTAAGATATTATTATTCATTATTTGTTTCTTGGGTTCATTTCGTTTCTACAATTGGTTTAACATCGAGATCTGTCTTTAACATTAGTAGAAATTTATAATCTACTTACATGTTTTTTTTTAGATTTTAATTTTCACTCACTTTCAAATAAGTAGGTATTATAGTTCATTATAATATTTCATTTAACTCTGTATAGACTTATATTTTTACATTTATTAGGCATTACTAACCCATCAGACTTGGAAGCTCTCTGAATTTAGTACTTAATTATATTATCTTGGTGACTGATTTTAGTTTATTTAAAGATTTGGATTTTTATTATTTAAAGGGGGAAAACGAACTCATTTAAGTTGAAGAGGTCTTTTGGAGTTAACCACGGACCTTCTTATCTCTTTTTCTCACTTCTTCATTTCATCGCCCCTCTCCTTTTGTCAGATTCCTTCTCAATTCGTTTCCCGATTAGCGCTATATTTTTATAAATTTGATAAAAAAGTTATATTTCTTTCCCATCATGCTTTGCATTTCTTTGTAAAAAGTAACTTAAAACACTGCACGTGTATTACTTTCCATCTGTTTTGTCACGTAGAGTAAAAGTCACATAATACTGTTCTAACACAAAGTCTAGTAATTGTAACATAATAGTTTACAGGTGTGTTTCTAGCATCCGTTGTATTGTAATCAATGCTGTCTCCAGAGCAAATATTTTCTGATACAAATGACTCTGGTTGATTTATTTGTGTTATTCTTGTTATAAGTATTTATAATATTTATAGTTGCCAATAAATCCCTGACCACATTTAAATGTCTTTAAATATCAAACAATACACTATGACTGATAAATATTACACACAATTTTCATCCCTCTTTAATTAAATCTCAAAAGTAAAATTAAATAACTAGAATTCAATTAAATTGTGTTGTAAGATATTTTCTACATAACTTTGGTATGAATCATGTACCTCAATTTCTATGGTGGTAAAATATTATAATCTACAATAAATATTACAAATTATATAAATAGACTCGCACTTCTTCATTGATGGCAATTAAAAAAAAGATGTGCCTGGTCCTAGTATTACTGTACATAAAATAACTAAAAACTTAAATGATTGTAATTTTTTTAATTTTCTCTTTTACATTGTACTTTACATGTTGGTATTTGATAAAAAATTGTACAGTTTAAAATAAAAACAAGATAAATACTGTCTGTACAATATCTTTCTCCCTTTTCGCAGTGACACAGCATCAATCACTTGTCAAACTCAATATCTGATTTTTTTGTATCTATTGTCCGTTACGCTTTTGTTTTGTTTGTCACCGTCTTCTTTCACTATCATTATGACTTTATTTTGCTCTTAGGCAAATACAAAGTATTAAATCCACACAATATATTCAGAAAGTCAAGAACATTACTCATATTTACTCATATTTTTTTGCGAATAGACTTTAAACTCGTCTTTTATTTATTTAGTACAATTTAAAATTGTGTTACTTAGTTTATCTTTAAGCTTTCATTAGATAATTTCGCGCGAAAAGAAATGCACCTTAATGTTAAACAAAGGGATGTGTATTGTTTTACATGTGTACACAATGGTATTACGAATTTTGCTAACCAATTTAGATTTTATTAAAATAACACAGTGGCATGATTGGAATTCCACTTGAAAATTAATAAATATATTTTAACTATAATTTATTATATATAAATTAATATCTTTATTTTAAATTGTAAACTTTTCTATCAGAACCCTTGATCATTTAATTATTAAAATTATTAATTTACCAGTAATAGTTTCACCGCGAATTTGTCTATGCTTCTACAGCAGGCAAGCATTCGATAACCCAGCTGAACCGCTGGCATAAGTTGAACGAATTTCCAAAATTAAGTTTATATGTTTTAGGGTTTCAACAAACTATTTGGGAAATTGGTCTACTCACGAAGGCGCCAAGTAGCTGTCTGCTTATACCAAATATATTAGTAGAATTTGTTAACTAAAATGGAAATCACACTGATTTGAATAAAAACCCCGAACCACAAAACAAGGAACAAAAACAATAACTAAACAACTAAATTGTAAGTTATGTTTAATACGCTACCCTTATGTACATTTAATGTTTATAACTACTTAGTGTTAAGCCCCTCTGAGGATGATGACCATGTCATCAAAATGTACATAAGGGTTAACGTATTAAACATAACTTACAATTTAGTTGTTTAGTTATTGTTTTTGTTCCTTGTTTTGTGATTCGGGGCTTTTATTCAAATAAGTGTGATTTTGTCGCCACAATGCTCTTTTATTTGTTTAATAAAATGGAAATGGAGACGAATAAGTATTCTATTGTTTATGTAAAGCAACCACGGATTGAATCAATTGTACCAGTTTTAAAAAGACTGACTTACGACATGAGAAACACAACTCAGAAAATTCCAATATTTAGTCTTAGAAGTGTGTTTTATCTATGTTCCAAACTCTCAGTTCTGAGATGCACTTCGTCAGTTGTTATTATTGGTCAGATTATTGGTTTTGATTTTACTACTAGGGGGTCTGCGACAACTCGCTTCGCTCACAATCCACAGCGACTAATGGCGCAGAAAATGCAAACATATTATTGTACACTCTGATATGTTCACGGAAATTACGATTGAGCGGTGACTTGTACATAGCTAATGTAAGATGAAGATCAAAATAGACACGACCATCCCCAATAATTCGAATTACAGCATGCGTTGTAATTTTGCGTTAATATTTAAGTAATCAATAATCAACATTTCAAACAAATTTTATATTAACAACTAAAGGAAACACTTTAAAGTGTAAAATTATATGTTTGACTTATAATACATTAAGCATTTTGTTTGCTTTCACCTAATCTAAAAAAACGGTTAGTTGTGAAGAATAATTACCTGATTCTAAATTTACCTAATTTGTTTCAAATAAACGTGTTTTGGTGCATTGTAGATCCAACCTACAGATGTTTGAATTGAATTATAACAGAGTCAGCACTTTTCGTTGATTTTAGTTTGTATTTACTTTTAATTTGTTAATCTAACCTAAAAAAAGCTGTTGGTTGTAAATAATAATAAGCGGATTCTAAATTTGCTAAGTCGGTTGCTATGTTAATGAATGTAAACAAACATGTGTTTCAACAAACAAAGCTTTTGATCTGAACAGTTGTTTTGTCTGATATTGGGCTGGGAGTGAACCACCAAACGTGCATAATTTTTAGCTTTAAAATTTTTGCGAAATCCTTTCTTAGTTTTCGTCAATGACCCCATAAAAATTCACCTTTAAATTTATGTATTTTTATCTTAAGTAGTTTTTGCTTCACGTTGATTCTATGTCAGGCAGTCAGTCATTCAGACAGTCATTCAGTCAGGACAAATCCACTTATATATATATAGATTTTAGCTATTGTTCACATACACCTAGAGCCCTAGGCTTATGTTCCTGTAGTTTTAGTATCTTAATAATATAAGTTGATTCATATTCCTGAAACTGCGTTATTAGTTTTAGACATAAATTATGGAAATTATAATTTGTAGTAAAATGAACAAATTGTTCACTCAACCTCTTAAGTTTAATTTACTATTATAAAAATGAAGGATGTAAAATTATGTAGTGCAGTAAATTTGTATATAATATTATTTCCAGTTAAAATAAAAATAAATTCGTACTTTTGAAAGTCATACTAACTGTTTGCCGTCTTTCAATGTAGATTAACATCTTAAAGCAAAAACAAGTCTATTTAATTTGGATTCAGTTGGATATTTTCTTTGTTAATTATTACTTTCCCTCTTCTAAGCAGATCCATGTGGTCGTATATTTGAACGTAAGTGAGCTTAAGTTATAATTAAGTAGCATTACTTAAATGCATCTGACCTTAAAGAATGAGTATATTTTAGGATCATTTAACCAGAATTAATATTTTTACAATCGCCGTGATTATCTAAAGTATCTGTTTAGAGTTCGCATTGATTGGGTCATGGTTGCTTGTAATAATTACAAATTCGATCACGCAGCTGTACCTCTGTTGTTCGTTGAGCTAATTAACAACTTTAAGTTTATATATTTTTGGATTTCAACCAAAACTATTCAGGAAATTGTTCTCTACTCATGAAGTGTTGAATATCCACCTGCGCGTACGACATATATTTTTTGTAGAATTGGTTTGTACCTTAGCCCCCAACCCCGGCTAATGCACTGCTTCGTTCCGCTAGAAGCGGAAAACTCTCTTTGCATGTTGGCACAACGACTTTGCGGCCACGGGTTATTGACTGCTTCACTTCGCCCACAGAGGACGAACTCGCTTCGTGAATTTGCATTCCGGTAGTGGCACATGGATCAGAAGCTGTCTCATGGTAAAACTCCCGTCGTGGATTTGAACCGGGTACTTTTATGGCATTTGACGTTTTGATTTCCATGGAGTAAGATGGTCTATAAGGTAAAAAAACAAATGCGAAGAACAATCTCATACATTATTTTTTTTATATACAATCTCAAAAAAGTTTCATTCTAGCACGAATAATCACAAACATTTTACTTCCGGCCAAAAAACATGCTTCAGACCTTTGGAGTTTTAAAGACACCCCAAAACGGTTCTGGGGGCCGTGATTGGTGCTCATTGATCTTAGGACTCACATAAGAGCCACTGCAATACCTCGTCTTTCCTATAGAAATTCAATGCACGTGATTGTAAGAGATCTTATAATGTTGACCCTTGCTACGTCCGATTTGTCCATACATACTAAGGCTCGGGTCCCTAAGTTGTAAAGCGGCGAAGTTGATTACAATTTCAATGTTAACCTAACCTTACCATACCTTCACTTTTAAGCATATTTTTGTGTTATGTTCGTCAAAAAATGAAATCAGTACTTTTTTTCTCAAAGTAAAATAGATTGTTTGGGTTGATTGCTAAAGTCTTTTTGCAATACCTCTTATTGCAACTGAGAAAAAATTTATAAAATTTAGTATGTATATCATACTTTTATGAAAACAATACAACGGGTTTTGAAAATGTATTCGCGAATCAACATCCGCATATGACAGTACTTCAAAATGAAACCAAATTTTTAAATTTATTCCACCAATTAACGGTGGAACGACTTATTCTGTAGCATTGCTCTTATGGGAATCAGATTCAATATGGCGGACAGGGTATATTCCCCTTAATCTTGTAAAATTATCTTTAGATATTACAGACTGGTTTTCTAAAGATCTGTACAAAAGTTTCAAACTGTCGATATACTATACAGAGATATTTTGAATCAATGGTATACCAATTAAGAAATAGGTAATTATAATTGCAGAGACGTTTCTTAATAACAATGTAAGTCCTATTAGGAGAACACGTACACCATATTAAACTAATAACGAAAATAAAATTAATATTTGAAATGGTTACAGTCTGCATTGTTTTTATTGTTGGAATTCCATGAATAGTCGGGGCAGTTAGTCGTTATTTACCGTAGCAATTAACTTGTAATGAGGTCGTTTTAATTAGCAATATGTAGGCCTATATAAACAAATCTGACTATATAATATATTTAATAATTAATGCAATAATTTATATTCTTTTTTTAAGCATTAAATCTATATACAGGATGGAGAAAGGTTAAATATTTCGTATATAAAAAAAATTTGAATGTCATTAGGGAACCTACTCTATGTAAAAATACTATTTTATTACTTAATACTTCTTGGATTCAGAATTAAATTAGCTTTCAAACGATATGCCACACAATGATATTTGGTTGAACCACTCGAAATAAATTTGAAAATTTCAAAATGGCTGTAACTCAACAATTTTAAATACTCCCAAATATCATTTTGTGGCATATCGTTTGAAAGCATAATTAATTCTAGATCCAAAAAGAACAATAATTAGTATTAAAAACAAATCGTATATCAAAATGCGGCAAAATCGGAAAACACGATTTCGTTGTTTTTTGCCGCCATTTTTAATCTGTTAAAGATATGGACAAATTTAATCGTTGGTTTTCTTTTGAAATTCTACATCGAAATGATGTACCACATGACCACTATATCATTAAACAAAAACAAAGTTACATTCAAAATTGCGGATACATTTTTTGAAATATTAATAAAACAGTATTTTTGCATAGAGTAGGTTCCTCAATCAAATCACCTTCAAATTTTAGTTATATACGAAATATTAAACCGTTTCGAGATTTTTTCTCCACCCTGTAAGAGACTTTGTTCTAATTGATTGACTGGTTGACTAACTGATATATAGTGATATAGAATCATCGTAAAGCAAAAACTATATACGTAAGACACAAAAACGAATATTTAAATATATATTCTTATAAGATCATAGATGCACAACAAGAAAGGATTTTGAAAAATGTTTAATTTAAAACGTAAAAAGGTGGTTTACTCCCAGCCTTTTATCAGGTAAAACAGCTGTTCGGATAAAAAGCTTAGAAACACGACATGTTTGTTTACATTCATTGCCATAGCAAAACACTAATCAAATTTAGATTTAGTTTATTATTCTTCACAACCAACAGCATTTTTTAGGTTAGATTAACAGACTAAAGGCAAACATAAACACAAATCAGTGAAAAACGCTTATAATTCAACTAAACAGCTGATTTGTATCAAACTCTTAATGTAATTTTAGGTTAGGCCTACATCGAACCTACACAGGTTTATTTGCAACCAATTTAGCAAATTTATAATCAGGCAATTTATTCTTCACGACTAACAGTTTTTTCATTTTAGATTTGGTTAAAGCAATCAAAATCATATTGTAATTTTTAAGTCAAACATCTGGTGTTACATATTTATATTGTTGCCTTTAATTGGTAATATAAAATTTTGATTGAAATCTTAATTATAGATTATTTAAATATAAATGGTGGAATTACAACGTATGCCGCAATTCGAATTATTGGGGATGGTCGTGTCTATTTCTCTGTTTTACATTAGCTATGTATAGGTTGTTATTTCCGTGAAAATATCGTAGCATACAATAACCTGTTTGCATTGGCTTGCTATACGGAGTTGGTGATCGAATCGAGTAGAGACGGAACCACTAGCGTAGGTGTATTTTGTTTGCATAAAGAGTTGCCGATTGGCAAGTTTTCTACCTTGTTAACTATAAATAACCTACTAATGGTTTGTGTTTACTTGTCGTTAAAGTACAACTTGTATAAAACATTGCCTATCAACGTTGATTTAAAAAAAAACATAGATTTTATAGAATTATATTACTTAAAATTTGAATATTAATAATATTTTAGGTACAGTATTTAATCAACGACTCTATATAATGATAGTCAGTACGTGTAAGAAAACATCAGTCAAAGTGATTAATTACTTATTTTGTATGGTCACTATTCAAAAAGGTAGTACTATTTGGCTAAAGTAAAGATTCTGTAAAATAAAAAAAATACGCTTTATCTAGATAAAATATCTGTTGTGAATTGATAATAGTGATTATTATTTTGTTTTAAATGATACTGTTGCCAAATCAATATTATGCATAATTACTTAATAAAGTAAGGCCTCATTAATTAACTTTTATTTATATTAAATAAAGAGTCCAGATTAAATGATTAATACTGCCTCATTATTACTTTGACTACATTCGGAAGATATTATACATAATTGCTACATAAAGTGATTATGACTGCCTCACTGTCACTTTGAGTAACTATTATCAGATATTAAACCGTCCAGATTAAGTGATTATTAAGGCCTCTGTTAGTTTGACCAGATTCGGTATATATTTTAAAATGTTGATAGATTTAGTGATTATTACTGCCTTATTATCTCTTTCATTAACCTATTATCAGATATTGTAGCGTCCAGATGAAGTGATTATCAAGGCCTCATTATTAGTTTGACCAGATTCGGTAGATACTTTACAAATTTTATAGATAAAGTGATTATTACTGCCTTATTATCACTTTCATTAACCTATTATCAGATATTGTAGCGTCCAGATAAAGTGATTATTAAGGCCTCATTATTAGTTTGACCAGATTCGGTAGATATTTTACAAATTTGATAGATATAGTGATTATTACTGCCTTATTATCACTTTCATTATCCTATTATCAGATACAGTATTGCAGCGTCCAGATGAAGTGATTATTAAGGCCTCACTATCACTTTAATTAACTATGATCAGATATTGTAGCGTCCAGATGAAGTGGTAATTACGGCCTCATTACCACTTTAATTAAGTATGATCAGATATTGTAGCGTCCAGGTAAAGTTATTATTACGGCCCCACTAACACTTTTGATCAGATATTGTAGCGTCCAGATAAAGTTATTA
>JAGFPH010001028.1:34621-48887 GCA_018207615.1 Philaenus spumarius | reverse complement strand
TATTTTATCGTTCAAATTGTATTTTTTCTAAAAATCTATTGGAGTACTAAAGAACCTATTTTAATTTCTTAAAACTCAGGTCCCTGGATGATATTGGATCAAGTAAAATAGCCATACTACACCATAGGAATCGTTTATTGTTAAAACTTGACAAGTAACACAAATTTCGGAAAACTAAAAAAACTTTGCAATTCTTCCTGTGTTTTTTATTAGCTTAATTCATCACAGATACTATTAATAAAAACAAATGCTTACTAACAAAACAAAAAACAATATTATACCACTGGTTAAAACAAGCTTGTGGTCTTATGGGTTTTTCCAATAGACAAATTTAATTTAACCAAATTTATTTTTAAAATAGTGAACATTTATATACATTTTCCCCCGTCAAACCTATCCCGTCAGTTGTTTTAAAATATATATATAAGTATATGTACTGTAGTAAATGTATGAATAAAATCCCAGGTAAAACTAATCATATCCCGTGAGCTTGAAAGCGAACCAACCACAGTTTGCTTAACTTCCACCCTCCTACCTCTAATTACAGATATGAAAAGCTACCTGGTCTCTAGCTAAGATTCGAACCCGGTATCTTCTGATCAGGAAGATGTCACGTTATCTACTCGACTAAAGATTGTAAAAAAAAAAAACTGATACACTAACAACAATTTAGTTACTTTACTATCTCTACAAGTATTACATGTAGGGCCTACTACAAGTAAAAACTACTTCATCAGCACCATCTATGAGTGTTTATAACAAGTTTGATTGACTTTTACTAAGACTAAATCTATATAATTTGTACTCGCTAGTGGTTTATAATTAAAAATTAGGGAAACATAAATAATGCTGTAATATTGTCCATCCAGCTCCTTTTCCTCTTTTGATATCTCAGAAAAGAATCAATGAAAAAATTCATTTTGAAAAAAGTGTTGGTCATAGAGTATCTTGTATAGTATTTTTAAAATGTATCACATAAGCTAATAAACCAATTTTAGGCGGTGAAACTGATATGCTTTATTCACTGCTAAACCTGATCAGTCCGGTAATTATTAAGTTTAAGTAGAACCCTTCAGAATATAAGCACTAATTCCCTGTTATTATGATCCCTAACACTAAATCCCTATTTTCAATTAGGGTTATTTTTATGTCTGTGCAAGTGTCGGTTTATTTATCAGTGTAATTAGTTGGAGGAGTCAAAGTTTTATAAAATATTTGTTCACACTAACAAAGGGGTTTCGAACTATTGTTGGCAGAATAATATAGGCTATTTTATCAATAATAAAACTAAATAATAATATTAAATATAAAAATTAAACTAAACTTTATATTTTTTTAATACTCTGCACTATAGAAAATTTCAATAGGAAATATGAGCTATAGCAATGACCACAATGGTGAGAAATAAGGTCGGGAGTCGTCAATGAGCACCGATCATGGTTCCCAGAACATGTTTTGGGGTATCGTTAAAAATGGATTCACAATCGGCCACACACACACACATATATATATATATATATATATATATATATATATATATATAGAACGACGATGTTGTTTATATATATAACGACCGTATTAAACATCCTTTTAGTCCAAATTTGGTAAACACGTTGTTTTGGTGGTAAAGTTAATACATTTTTCAGTGTTTTAAGTTTTACGTATCTTTTGTCAACATCAATGGAAGTTATTGTATGTTTATTGTTTTGTAAATTATTGTAATAATTCACATTATTATTGGACTAGTTTTTTTATTAAACAAATAAAATAGCACTGTGGCGACAAAATCACACTGATTTGAATAAAAACCCCGAACCACAAAACAAGGAACAAAAACATTAACAAAACAACTAAATTATAAGTTATGTTTAATACGTTACCCTTAAACGTATTAAACATAACTTACAATTTCTTGAGTTCTTAACGCTTTCAAAAGAAAAACTGTAGGTGATGCTCTTATTGTTCACTAGGCCTCAGGCGATAGTAAAATACAGAGATAGCAAATGTTTATAACTCTCTCTCTCTCTCTTTAAACTTTAGAGGGGGAGTTGCAGTATCGTTCATCTACTGAATGCCACAGACTATAGAATTACTTCAGACCTCTCACTGTCATACGAAAAAGGGTACGGGAAAATTGAGTTAGTTTTGAGCCGCTATAGTTCAGGTGCGTAGCTACTGTAACTTATTATCAGACCGACGTTGTCAGATCGCAAGAGTGATACGGTGGGGGCGAGTGATTCCTGAACAAGGTCACGTCGATGTGACAGGGTCGTGTCCTACTGTGTTCTACCGTGTGTACTGTGTGGTTTCTTGTATCTGACTGATTAGAACTTAGCTTTATTATTTTAAATATCGGTAGCGTGATAATAATTGACTTAGCTATCCCATGAACGCTAACTGTATTTAATTAAATGACAAGTATAGCAATATACATTAAGCACAATATTAGAAAAGGTATTGATAATATGTAAAATAATAACCGGCAAAATAATTCCTGCGAAAGTAATTGGTAATATTGTTTATTTTTGGTAAACAGTATATAATAAAATACCACACTATCAGACTGTCTAACTGGTTTTCAACAACAAAAAACAGCACTGACGAATTAAAAATATATATAAACAATGCAAATAATAATATGTATACCGGTACGTATTACAATATAATAACTGCACACCTAACATGACAAATTTATTAATAACTTGTATAGGTACATAATAGGTATATTCAATAGATTTACTCATCAGAAAACGGTCACACATAATTTTACTATGAATAAATATGTACACTGGTATCCTGTTCAAGCAATATTACTTCTGTACACGTTGCTGAAGCACTTGCTCAGGAACGTATCACTTATTAAAATGAACAACATTATAAAATAAATACGCGTATTTGATTTAGAACAAAACAAAATCAACATTTCAAATTATATTATAAACTAAAAAATAAAAGCAACAGAGTTCCGTAATAATTGTAAAAGTAACACATCCACAAAGAAACATAAATGTAATCTACATGTATATTTTACCTGCACAAAAAAGTGCACTGTGTTCACTAGTTGAACACATATACTGACAAATTTATTATGTATGTTTTAACTCAACACTAGCAGCAAAACTAGTATAATTTAAAGTACATGGATAAAACAGACATAAACGAGACTAAAACATTGGCTACTCAATACCCTACTATCTATTAATAAATTAAACAGTTTGAATAATGATAACAGTAATAATTACAGTAACTATGCTATGATAAAAACAAATAGAATCTAAAATAGTGAATCCATCTTTGGGACGATAAATTTTGCTTGGAACGGAAAACAATGATTAAAGCCCAATTTCTTACAATATAGGTCTAATAACACATTTACATTAATTTATGTATAACCAAAAACTATTCCGTAAACAACCAAAAACAACAAACTGTTGAAATAAATAAATTAAGTGTAAATTATAAAAAATTATAATTATAAATTATAATTTAATGTACATGGATAAAACAATCATTTTTCCCGTACCCAAAAACATATAAAACGATACCTTACACTGTGTTTTCATAATTTTCAACTAATAATTTCAAAATTTTTACCCAAAACGTGACCCCAACGCGCTACGACTCACGCTAGAAAGCTTTTTAACTCTCCGCAATAAAATTACGAAGATTTTGTTACCATCAGAAGTTTTCTACGATATCTGTGAGTGCTTATATCGTGCATACAGGAAAACAGACGCACGAAAAATTATCGCATGATTTCAATACTTCGGCATTCTATGCGAGCCGAAGTAATTAATAATTGTTTTGTACCGGTATTATAAAAGTAGGTTTTAGTCCGAATTCGAATTCAAATAAATTAACCATTGTAAATTAATAAGATGACATTTCAAATACATAATTATTATTGATAGCGCTACTGGTGTTATAATTTATAACTAATTTAGAGATCGGCAAAAATCTCCAGCTGATTTTGCCGATCTAGACCGAGAAAACGCTATTTTCAATACTCACAGCTGATATTGAAAGTTGTGGGTTAATTTTTTACTTAAGAGTAAATAAAATATAAATTAATTGGAACAACGTACTTTTGTGATAAAGATGTTTTAAATAGGTAGCTCAGTGTATAATAAATGTTGAAAACCGTTTGTAGTACAATTAATAAGTAATATTATTGAATTGTAATAAATTATACGTTTATTAGGCTGTGGCTAAACTAGTTTGTTTCCGAACTTTTTACTGGGATCTAATTCTTCGGTAATTTGTGGGTCATATTTTAAGGTATTTAGTTAATTTATAGGATAATATAGCACTTTAGCTAGGTAATATTCCTAGTAATTATACCAAGAAGCATAGTCTTGCTCTTTAATACACACAATAATTAAATTAGAATCAGATAAATTTGTAAGTTTGTTTCTAAACAGAGCGCTGATCTACGGTCGGAACCCAGCGTACAGTGGCTGGCTGCCTGGCTGCTTTACGCTCGGTCAGAAGTCGGATCCCGAACATGGGCGTACATTTGACAACACTGTTGAGCGTACATCGACGGTGGCGCGCACTAAGAATGAGCGTACAAATTGACGTTTAAAAACGCACCCATTTTTAACATGTCAGTGAGAGGTCTGTAGTAATTCTATAGTCTGTGCTAGTGCTCGTACCACTAGCGCTATCTTTCGGTCTTATGAATGAAACTAATTTTGTTAGCATGCGACATCTGTGTATAAGGTATCTCGGCTAATATATTTCGTATTCGGAGGCAGCTACTCAGTGAGTAGACCAATTTCCTAAACAGTTGAAACCCTAAAGCATATAAACTTAATTTTGGAAATTCGCTCAATATAGGTCAGTGGTTCCGCTGCTTTACCAAATTATTTATCTTAGTGTAGATTTAAAATCCAAAACCATTTTCATCACAATAAGTTAAAAAATAAATCCACTACTGTACCAAGTCCTGTTTTTTTAGTGTGTACATTTAGGCGTTGTCATAGTATTTGATAATAGATGCTATACACTTCATGAACTGTATACTTTACTGATTTATTTTTATTTATTTATCGACACAAATATACAAGGTATTTCTAAACGCTATGTACAAACTTAAAGATATTGTTCCTTGAGTCAAAAGAAACGTAAAACTTCATATATCCATGGGTATATTTTATTTCGTTAACCGTGTTTCTGTATGTACGTAGTTTTTACTTAAACATTAATATTAATAAAACTCCTAAATTAATTTAAACGAAATATTAGTTGAATGTTATCCTTGCTAAGGCGTAGGTTGATATATATTTTAGGCCATTATCTCTTTCCGTTCAACAATGGAGGCCATTTACATTTTTCAACTTAATATTGCAAAAAATTACAATTACAATTTTTGCAAAAAGATTATAAGAAACATTTTTTAAATAAATTTCATGGAAAATTCAAAACGGTTTATTCTTTTAAAATCAGGGAGAAACTAACCAAATGATCTGCATTTTCGTCCACCCGTACATGGCCACTCACTGTGTGATAGCATACAAAATTGACAAATTAACTCAATTATTAACAGTTATTTTAAGTGAAAATTTCTTACTTTAAGTAAAAAAAATTAAAAATTTCTTCAGGCATGCCTAGCACTTTTTGGTAAAATATATGAACTCGCTATTCCCACTTACAGTGAGGCGGTTTGCGTTTTTGATTTTGTCGATGATTTCTTCTTCTTCATTGTTTTACACACTTACTATTATAACCAGAAGTTTATTCTAACAACTGATCGTAAAAGAAGAAGAAATCGACGAAATAAAATATGCAGTGATAAATTCAAAGGCTTAAGCTCAATAGCTGTATGGGTTTAGTCACGTCAAGCTACTTTTGAAATGGTAATTGTGCATCCTCATTTTATAAATCGTGTTACAATAGTTTACTTGGTAATACCTCTGAAATGTTCATTGCACTTCCTAATTGTGTACCTTGTATTAAATTAGTGTACGTGGTGATAATTCTAAAATGGAAATATTGCTTTCTCATTTTTTTAAATGTATACATTTGCTAACTTAGTGTTGCTATGGTAATGAATGTAATTGCATTAAAGAAACTTGGTGTTGGTTCAGTATATGCATATTTTTAAATTATGGTTTTTTGTATTATTATTATTATTATTATTATACTATGAATAATCATGTTTATGTTATTTCATTTTTTAGATTTCAATTGAACGAGTCTATACAATAACGATCAAATTTCGAATCAAAAAAATACTGTACAACCAACGATTTATTCTCATGACAGTTTTCACTTCCGTCTTCAGTCCCACGACTGCTTTCTTTCTTTTTTTTAAATTATTTATAAAAATATCGGAATATTTATTTTGGAATATGTATTTTGCAAGACATAATATATAAGGATATATATATAAGGTATAATTATAAATAGAGAATTAATTAATAATAAGTATTATTAACCATGATGTTTTAACTTTTCTAAATATATTACTGACTTTATATTTATAGGTTATGATTTATTATTTCTAATTTGTTGTCCACAGGTGAGTATCAGTTTGAGATGAAGTTCATAACGGTTTAAATTACTGGAGGCTAAGATAATGAACCGGGCATGACCAACCAGACAAAATCAAAGCAGGTAAACCTAATGTTATAAAGTAGGTTCAACTACAAAAACTAATTGAGAAAATATTGTATTACTGTAATAAATAATTAAGGTAAACTTGAAACGGCAAATTATATATTTTACCTACAACAAATAAAGGTGTATTATTCACGACCACTAATGTCTGTAGTTAACCTTGTTGCAATAATTTGGTTTAATTATACCAATTAATTGTCATAGTCAAATAATTAAAACAATAAAATCATTGTTTGTAAACATTTCTTGCAATAGAAAACCAGCATTTACAGAGTATGTCTCAAACCCTACATTTGTCGTTTATTCCATTGTAGCAAAGAGTACAAATAATATCCATGTCTGTGTGGACGAAAATGCAAATAATTTGATTTTTTTACGGATTTTAAAAGATTAAGCTGTTTTTGATTTATCACGACATTTATTAAAAAAATATATATATTTTAAAGAACCGTTATCCTGGCCAAGCAGACAGACGAAACTTTAAAAAATGCATGTTCAGGTTTTTCATTTAAGCTTATAAAAAATTATTTATTTCGAAATAACAGTCAGACAATGCAATTTTATTAGTATGTATAGACAATATTCAAAACGGTCAGTTAAAGTATGTTTAAAAATGTAATTAAGGCCTCATATTAAAGCGGCCAATTTTCTAAATACTTTCAAACATGTAAAACTGTTGTACAATTTGTATTACATAGCAAGCCCAGAAAGTAAATATTGTAATCTGGTGAATAGCTACTCTAACAATTTAAGTATATTTTGGAACAAGTGAGCTTTTACTGTCAACAATTGAACTTCATTAAACAATTAAATATCCGATGTAATATCTGCTAGAAATAACTGTGTACTTATCTCCGGTAACCTACATAGCAGTACAAACAACAGGCCGGATGTAGCCTGGAGTAACAATCTGTAAATCACCAATTCCAATCCAGAACGTAACAAAATGTGTTTGCACTTGAATATATGATTTGTTTGGATGGTATAACACTTTATTTTATTTAAAATCCTTAAATATAATACAATATTTAACTGCTTTTTCAAGTTAACAAATAGTTAAAGAGTTGCCACTATAATGTTATTATTATTATTTTTTTATATAATATAATTCTGTAATCTTTGATTTACATAAAAACACAATCAAACCTAAGAAAGATCCCGTTGATGATTTAATAACCGGTTGAATATTGCAGTATCATTCAAAAATTTATGATATTTTGTATTTGTTTTAACATAATCTACAGGGTGTTTCAAAACGCTTTACCAATATTTAAATGCATTGTTTTTGGGCCAAAAGCAGATCTAAATATGTAAGTCCCAAGTTACTCACGCAGACGGACGTCATTTTGTTTTTTACGTATTATTTGTTTGTAAAAAAAACTATTAACGTATAATTTTAAAATTTTGGATCATACAAAGTAGCATATCTGTATAAATCTTTGGTCAATCTTCCAAAATTAGGTACCGTTGGATTTGTTACAAAACTATCTAAAAAAAGTTATTCATGTCAAATTTTGATACAATGTCCATTTTAAAGTTATTCTTGTACACTCATTATGTAAGTACTAGATAAGATTGAATGATTGATTTAAATTGCATCTGACTTACAAATAATATAGTGGAATTCTTACAAGTAAATATAATATTTTTGAAAACGAATCAAAAATAAGCTTCTCACAAAAAATTATCGAAATAATAATACAAATCTTTCTTGAAACATAACCTATACCTTACAATGATAATTCCCCCGAATGAAAGATAGGTTCCTTTAGTCGATTATGTATAGCGAAGATAGGAAAAGAAGAAGGTTGCAATATATAGAGAAGTTAGGAAAGGTTAGTAATGTAGAAGGCAGGGAGGTGCTGCTATCTGGTAGAGAACAAAGTAACTAATTTTACTTTCTAAGGCTCTTCAGGAAGTGCTGCCCTCTAGAGAAAGCTTATGAAAACAAGTTCATACAGAAAAATTAATAATTTTTTCTAAAGAAAAATAGTTAAAAATAGAAATCCTTTTTTATTTATATTTTTAACTTGGTTGGCGACTCAGTGTTTAAAATTTATTAAAATGGTAAGATTAACATAATTATATAAGTGTATTTACGTATAATACAATCAAAACAAACTTTTGCTGTTTTTCTGTGATTTTGTGCACACTAATCTCCAGAATGGTTTAACCAATTTTGATGTGGTTTTGAGAGATGAATTAAGATTAGCTTGGACTAACACTTTTCAGTGTTGTTGTTTCATTAAAGTAGGTTTACTAATGAAAAACATAAGTCAAATTTTAACTTCATCTTAAGCGCATATGCTGTTACTAACAGCGCTGTGTAAGCAAAACCCAAACTGGCAGTATGTATCAACATTGCACAAAAGCGCCTGGAAGTCAACGGGACCAAATTGTAAAACAACGACCTGGGAGGTACAATGCCCCGAATCTTGGGTCTAGTTACAGATGAAGTTTTGGTGGTTTTACTTAATCGTTGGTATTTCATTTGATGTATTATTTATAACTGTAAAATCAACTCCTTTAAAAGCGTATGTACGTGAGTAACAATATAATATAACAGCTGATTTCACCCATCATCTGCAATACAAGCATATATTAGCCTATACTTTGGGGTTATGTTTACAACTTGAATCAATAATATAATGTCTTGTGAAGTATAAAGTTTGTTGTTTTTAAGTAATATTTTTATAAATTTCTGATGTGTATCTAATTAATCTGCCTGTGATTTTTACGGAGGCTTACTAATAAATGTAATAAAAACAAAAATGCCATAAAACCCCGATATTCATTTTGAAACACAACAGTTTAATAATTTATCGCCAAATAAAAAACTAAACAAGTAATCAATTATAAATTATTACCTTAAATTTAATTATTATTATTAAAGATCATCCTGTGTAGCTGAACGAGAGTATCGCCCAAAGATAATTAATAACTAATAAGTAATTGTAGTATAAACAAGTTTAAAATTACTTCTAGTCACATTATGATTATAACGATTAGATTGCCACCCTGAACGGATGACGGATGCTATTATTAATTAATGTTAAACCCACTGGAAGTTTAATACTGGTTAAACGCATTGTACACAGAACAGAACCTCTCAGTTCAGTTGTCTGATCAAGTATCTCCTGGCAGGTATGTCTACATTGACTACACATTGCTCCCGGCGGCGGTTCTGTCAGACACACAATGTACAACTAAATTAAAATGTCTGTTATTTTCTCTGTGTGTTCCTTGTATCTATTTAAGAACTCAACGTATTTTTCCATTATGTCAGTGTACATAATTTATATCTAGAGAACGGTTTGACAGATTGAGTTCAAACTTAACGTGAAGTTATATCTAACAATGATCTATTTTAAGTAAAATAAACGATTATATCCAATCATGCGTTTCAAAATGGCGTCTGTTTGAAAATTTCAAACCTAAGTTACCTAAAAACCGTATACTTAAGAACAATAGTAAACTTTACTGTAGCCCTTTTAATTAACTATCGGTAGGTGTAACTATAAAACCAATCGGATTAAGGATAATAGTTAAGTTAAAGATATTAACAGCATACGTAACCACCAATATAGTTGTGTGTTGGTATAGGATGCCGGATTGAACAAACCAACTGTTACACGTAACATAATTATTATCCTTCATCCGGTTGTTATGACAGTTGCACCATCCAATGCAGGATAAAAAGGGCTACAAAAAAGATCTTGGACATTTTTTGTTTAAAATGTACGGTTTTTGGGTAATTCAGGTTTAAAATTTTCAAAGAATCGCCGTTTTGATATGGATGATTATTATAATCGTTTATTTTACTTAAAATAGATAATTGTTATATTAAACTTTATATCAAGTTTGAACTCAATCGGTCAAACCGTTCTCTATGTATCAATTATTGTGTAAAAAACACATACAGACAGACATACGAAAAAGTAAGTACCGTAGCCCCTTGTTTATATTGTGAAATATGTTTGTCTCGATCACAAGAACAAATCCACAAAAGGGGACCAGAGAGTTCGGGGACACTCTGTATAATTAAATAATCAAAATATTTATTCATTATATAATAAATACATTTTCTTAGTTCCTATATAATTCATATTTTTTCCTACTATCCATATAATATTGCATTTTTTATATGTAAAAATACTTGTATGTTACTTTTAATATGTTTTACGAATTTTTTTCGAAAATCCACTATATTATTGGCGGACAAATGGTTCAATGGGTTGTAAATATTATTACAAAAAATAAAAAGTGAAAATTGTATGTTAGGTAATAAATAGGCCTAAAGGGGTTGCATGAAACCCTCAACTTTAGGTCGTCCGGCAATTAGTATGCTGCGGAAGCTTTGTCGGACAAGGTTACCACTTAATTATAAATAATTTATTCAAACGAGAAAATCACCGGTTAAGTGTTAAATTTGACGGCAGCATAACTTTGCCATGTTATGGGTTGTCGGACGCGCAGAAATGACCAACAATATTTGTCCGACAAAATGTTTTTCGCTTTTTATATAAAAAAAAACTTTCGATTAAGAGAAAGATAACATTTACGACATAAATTTGTTTCCCGCATGAAATCAATGACTTTGCCGGGGTCTCAAAGGAAAACGCTCCGATACCGAAAATTGTTGCAAATAAAAATGTTTCCTACTCGACGTAAATAAGGGATATACGAGAGTTAGGTGATCATAAACTCCTGGGCCCGAGAACTATTAGTTAGCTGTCGTTTTTTACTTAATCTTTGTTTATGTATTTTATTGTAAATTTAAATAACACGAATGTGCAGCAGAACCACTGACGTGAGTTGAGCGAAACAAAATAAGTTTATATGCCTTAGAGTTTCAACTACTATTTTGTCTAGAAGGTGCTGAATAGCTGTCTACTTGTACGGAAGATATTCCGCGATTTTATTTTTGGATATAACATTTCTCACAAGTCTAGCTCGATTATACGTATAAGAAACTTTTAGATTTGTTCTATAACTCGGTAATTGTTTTACCTACATGAATAATACAAAGTAGCAAATTTCAACTCTGTAATTCAAACTGTAATTTACCGTTAACAAAAATTTAAAACAAGACGTGGTCTAGATGGAAATTAAGGTACTTTATAGGAAATTCATTCAACTGTATACATTTCTGCTCCAATAATCATATCCTGAATTCCGGAAACGTTTTATTTTAAACATCCTGATTATTAAAATGTATTATTCATACTAATATTCTTGGTAATTATCTCATTTTCAAACAACTATAAATCAACTTTTTTATTGTTTGATACAGTAAAACTATATAAGCTAGTAGAAATTAATTGCCTTTTTGAAACTATCAAAATCTATTAATTTGTATCCTTTAAAACGTTTTCCTTATTTTGAGAATATATTCCTCGTAGATTCATTTATTTAAGTACTTAATCCTATTTAAATAAATTTAGTTTGAAATATAATCTTAATTTAATTAATTAATTAATTACTTTCCTTCCCCTAAACCAACTCCGTACAGTCATATTTAAACGTAAGTAGGGGACACGTGATAATTAAGTTGATTTAACTTAACAAACCCCCTTGTTTGTGAGGTAATCTCTTTATTAATTTCGCGTATAAAATTAACTTTATAAAAAAGAAGTTTCTCGTGTTGGATTAGAATGAAAACTGAAATGAGTTATTAAGGAAATGTGACTTAAAATTATAAACAACTCGATCACACAGCTCAACCTATATTATGTTTTATATTTTCAACAAACTATTTGGGAAACTGGTCTACTCACGAAACCGCTGAATGTATGAAATATATTAGTATAATTTGTTTGCACCTCAGCCTGCTGATCCGGGCTCACTCGTTGATTCGTTCCATTCGGACCTGAGATTGCATTGATTCCTCGAGGCCTCCACGTTGCAGTGGACAAACGTACTTTTTGTGGTACTTTTATAATACTTTTTTGGTACTTTACGTTTTGATAAACTTTGGGGAAACCAGACGGACTATAAGGTCGCGTAAGAAAAACATTTTTTTAGAATATTCTGCAATATAAATTTATTTAGATAAACCAGAAAAGTTTCGTTATAGTATGAAATATCTTTAAAAATGTTTACTTCCAGTTAAAAAACGTGCTTTTATAGTTGTTGAAACTTTTTGGCTAACTACTTAGAAAACCATCGTGTGCACCAAATTTGGACCAAATCAGATGTAAAATGCGGCCGATAGGGTGCTTGTTTTAAAAGTAAGGGACCCATTTTGTAACTTTTAGGCAACTAAAAGTAGAAAGATGTAAATTTGAGAATGTCTTTGGATGATTGGTAATTACTTTTACAAACTTTCAAGTCCCCCCCCCCACCTCCCTCCCTGGAGGGGTCCTAAGGGGGCAACTAAAATGTTTTATATGTAAACATACAGCTTGTTGCACATTATTGTTTGTTGTCCTTAAATCACAAATATTTTGATACTATACAAAATGACGGCCGAAAAGATTTTTGTCATAAGTACTGCACCCCTAGCGCAATTTTTTAATGGTTTAAAATAGAAAAATATAATGTCTTGAAAGAAGTAAAAATAGAACTTTGAAATCTCTTTCGATTAATAGTTCCCATGTCTACTAACGTTTAATATAAAACCCTCACCCTCCAAGGAGGAAAATAACTTGTTATCTACGCAACATTCATTATGTAGATAACATAACCGCGATGTTGGATAGGGTTACCGTACCTTACTTTGCTTGGTATCAAAATGTTTGTGATTTGAGGACAAAAATTATGTGTCACAAGCCCTATGTTTTCATTTAAACATTTTAGTTGCTCCCCTCCCTCCTCAGGAACCTCCTGGTTTTTGGTCTTGAAAGTTTGTAATAGTAGTTATTAATCATTCAAATTCATTGTCAAAGTTTCATATTTCAGTTTAAATTGTTACAATTTTGCGGGAGGGGTTACATATTTTTGGAAACTAAAGTTTTTCGGATACCATTTTGGATAGGGTAGTTGTATCTTACTTTGCTTGGTATCAACATGTTTAAGGAGAACAAAAAGTATGTGTCACAAGCAGTATGATAACATTTTACAATTTTGAGTTGCCCCTCTGGGTAGAGGGAGTGTTTTTGAAAGTTTTGTAAAAGTGGTTACTAATCATCCAAAGACATTCCCAAATTTGTATCTTTCTACTTTCGTTTGTCTAAAAGTTTCGGAAGGGGCACTTACTTTTGGAAAACCCGGTATGTACATACATATATAGAGCTTCCGGACGTTGTCAGGATGGTTTGTGGTTTAGACGGCTCATCAATAAAGTGACTAAATGTTTGTTTCACTTCAAAACGTGTATTTAAAGCAAAACAATATATTAATCTGCTGGCCCAAACTAACAGCTAAACTAACTAAAGGCAAAGGCAAGCAAGTGCACCTTGTGTGCTCCAGATCAAGGCCACTAACAGACTAACGTAGGCTTGAACTATTATACTTAAGCTGCCCCCCCCCCCCCTTAACTTTAACTGTGACATCAGCTATTGTTTGTGTGCAAACCATTATTTAGCACGACCACTGAAAACATAGATCTAGAATTACTATACTATGATTATTATACAAGGTGGATGGTACGTGTCACAGAAGTATTTACATTTATTATATTTAATTTTATCTATCCCTTTTTCAG
>JAGFPH010001028.1:14099-34611 GCA_018207615.1 Philaenus spumarius | reverse complement strand
TATTTACATTTATTATATTTAATTTTATCTATCCCTTTTTCAGTACACTTAATTTTCACCTTTAGTTCATTAAAACTGGTGGTTTTTGTGAAAACTCACCTTTCGAAATTAAATAAAAGTTTCAGTTTTATATGATATAATCCGAACAATAAATTTTAATGACTTGAGATTTAATTTAGTTATATTAAAGTCTTATTAGATACCACAAATGATATAAAATCGTTTATGAACGTAGTGGAATTCCTCCAAGTAATATTTTAGCTTAATTAAACATGTCACGTTGCTAAGGAAATTAATACTGTGGTTTCGATATTCGAAGCTTGAGGGATTGTTGAGGGTTGCTATAAACTAGTGGGATTTCTGTAGTAAACATGAAATGAAACATCCTACTATACTAGTAGTTCTGTGAACAGTATGTAGATTTTGCTCGTTGAAATAACAAATGTGGTTTTGAGCTTAGGTTAAATAAAAATAGTGTGCCAGTAAGGAAGTAAGCAGAAGGTATCCAGTGAAACATTATTTTGCAATTCCCGCGATTCCGGGGTTTCTCGTTCTCATTTTTTTCTTTTCTTGAGCTAAATATTTTCTTTTAGGGGGCATTGCGTTTTATTTAGGTTAATAATGCGTAAGGTAGCTAAAAATATCGCGTTATTGAGGGAAAACATAGAATTAAATATTTACATACTTAAATAACTAAAACTTAACAAAGTATTTACAGTTTCATATCATATTCCAATATTAGAAATAATGAAAACAAACTATGTTAAAGCGTCGTTATAGTGATCTCAACCCATGTACCAACACTTCCCACGCTGTTCAATGGTCATTTTTTGTATGTCCTTTATCGCAACGAGGTTTCATTTGTTTCATCTCATTTTGTAATTCAAGTAAAGCTAAGTCAAATACTTTTATAAAATAATAATTTACTAGTATACAGTTCAATTCTTTGGTTCATCCTCTACACATTATTATAATACCGGTAGTATGTCATTTTTGGGCAAAGGATATATTCCTAAATTACTATTCAAAACAAGCCTAGTTTTGTTAGCAGTCTTGTAGTAGGAACATAAACACTGGTGTTTTCAAAATAAGAAATTTGAAATTGATAAATATTTTTATACCGTTCTATTTAGAACTAAATTACGAAACTTTTTTACATTTATGAAAAAAATTACAAAAACTTTTTACTACTTTTTATATAGGCCTAAAGTTGAACTTTTTCCTTTTGTTACTGAACATGCTTGTTTCTTGAGCTAATAACTTTGTTAATTTTACTTCAATCCTTTTTTTACTGGCATATATGAATTCTTTGAACCTTTATCTACAAAAAAGCTATGGAACACTTTTGAATTGAATAAACGTAAAAAAACGTGATTGAAATACAAAAACTTGGATGATTTTTTAACAAATTTGAAGTTTACGGCTATTTTGTGAGCTTACCGTTAGAGATACGAAAAACGTCAAGAATACAATTTTGTTGAAAATCTAATTTGCTAACTTTAAAATGTTATTAATTTTTAAATTCGACTTACGGTTAAGCCACAAACTAGCTTTGGAAAAAAGCTTACACTGAGAGAAACGGTCCGGCCGCCATTTTTATTTTATTTAAGGGGTCAAAAATGAAACATGGAAAAAACCGTATATATACATGGCTCGGCCTAGGAATTAGGAACATTCATGCAAAAATCATCAAAATCGGTCATGGCGTTTGGCCGTAATCGTGAAACAGACAGACACATAGACGAACGGTGGAATTAAAACGGAGACCTCGCTTCGCTCGAACAATTAATTAATTGCGTTTCATTAGATACATTAGAGTGTAACAATCTAATATACTAATATAATCTCTTCGCGAGTTTCTTCAAATTGCACAAAATATTTTAAAAGACCTACTGTCCAGTTTTGGCACTTATACCTTTGTACTAGTACTCTTAGGTATTCATACAAATATTATTATCAGGGTTAAGACCACTGAAGTGAGTTTCTTTTGTTCTAAAGACTATTCGAGTGGTTCTCAACCTGGGGTTCGTAATGGGTCACTAAGGAGTTCGCGGAAATAAAATGTATAATGGCAGTCATGAATATTGTATTGAGTTACAGTAATAAACAGTTAAAAAAATGTTTAGGCAAATAAATAGTTTCGGTATAAAGTGCAGTTGATTTTTCAAGGTAACACTTTCCACCTGCCATCAAAGTTACATATCAGCGATTGGCTACAATGTTTGGTTTACTTCTCTGACAACTCAATAAGCTAAACCTGAGCCTTGAGATAAATGCAATCACAGTATTCAGAGCACCAGAGAAGATAGAAGCTATGATAAAAAAATTGAGTTTTGGAGGTTTCGTATTCTTTAGGGCCAGATAGAAGCATTCGAGACTTTGGATAACTTTTTGAAAGCGAATGAGTTGCAACATTCTAATGAAAAAATTTTAAAATCAGTTTTCAAGGAACATTCTCTCTTTAACTTTTAATAGTAAGACTTCAATAGTGAATATGAACGTCTGCCTTATATGGAAATTCAGGTTTTATTGCCTTTCCCATCCACAGAACTGGTAGAAACAGCTTATTAGTCCTACAAATTTATATAAAAAAAATAAATACAGAAACAAGGTGGATGGTGTCCCAGACATAGATCTATACTTCGCTTCTTTTCAACCCATCTTCAACTTGTTTACAAGTTTAGCCTACTACTATAAATTGCAGTTAGACAAAAGAAGTGACGAAAGTCTTTTAACAATTTAAAGTAATATTTTCTACATAAATACCTTAATTCCTTGTACTGCTTGCAGTCCTGTTTTGATCACTTTCTATACGGTGACGTACGTTTCGCCTATTTTTCAGGCATTTTCAAACTGTTTATAAACAAATTTTTAAAATGATTTGCATTTGTTTAATGCGCGTAAAAAAAACTATAAATTATACACAAACACACGTAATGGGGCATGAATATGCCGTTGTAGTTTATTTTAAAATAGCAACTCGCACACGTGCACCCCGGCTTGTCCTTGTCACAGTACGTGTGCGAGTTGCTATTTTAAAATAAACTACATCGGCATATTCATGCCCCATTACGTGTGTTTGTGTTAATGTTTGTAGAGTGTTTGTGTATAAATTATAGCTTTTTGACGCGCATTAAACAAATGCAAATATTTTTTTATAAACGGTTTGAAAATGCCTGAAAAAATAGGCGAAACGTACGACACCGTATGGAAAGTGATCAAAACAGGACTGCGAGCAGTACAAGGAATTAAGGTATTTATGTAAGTATATCCAGTCCAGTACCGGTAATGCAAAAAATAAAAATAAATCATAACATTTTCTTTTTTTAATTATTATAAAACTAATGAAAGGACGAATTTTTCAATTCTATTTTTATTAATAAAGTACTTCCTGTTCAATATATAGTATTGAACTGTTAAAATGTAATTTCAAAAATATAGTACTCATGTAGTTTTAAACTGTATTTATTGCTATAACCCTATTTACACTACTGATTCTTTATTACTGCCTCTAGACTTGTACTAGATACAAATTATGGAACGGGAGTACATTTCATGAAAAAAATTGGAAAGGGGTACGCAACTGCAAAGAGGTTAAGAACCGATGGAATATTCCAATATTTTCTTAAAGGTTATATGTATTTGTTACACAGATGAATAAAAGTTGCTAATCAAAAATTGAAATAAACTATAACATCTACTATGCATAATTTTTAATAGTAACATTGCAGTCGAGCTTTATCGACTTTTACTTTATTTAAAATTATTAGTTTAAAGTATATTTAAAGAAGTCCTGACAGACCGTCTGCGTCATAGTTTCTGTATTCATTGGTCATAATCAACGTACAGCCAACTATAACAGCTAGATAATTAAAATGTCCAGAGTACCTTCATACCACTATGTAGAGGTACACTAAGAAAGGTTTTCGAATAATATTGACTTTAATCATTGGAAATTGTTAAAACACGAGGGTTCTTTCCCAACCATATAACAAATGAAACAGCTGATTCGATTCAAAAGCTTCGCAAAACAATTCTAAGTTTGACATACACTGAACACACGTTTGTTGAATGCCTTCACTTTCATTACCATAGCAACCAATTTAGTTAATTTAGAATCAGTTAATTATTTTTCACAAACAATTATTTTTCTTTAGATTAGGTTAACGAAATAAAAACAAATACAAAGAAAGAATTTATGAAAAAGACTTACTGTATTATAATTCAAACATCTGTTGTTACACATTATAAAAATAAAACATATTATTTGGATCAAAACCTTATCACAATTTTAGGTTAGTCAGGTAGTGAACCAAAACACGTTTTTTGAAAGTATTTACATTTATCACAATATCAACCAACTGGTAAATTTAGATTCGAGTAATTACCCTTCACGACCAACTTTTTTTATAGGTTAGGTATTAGCAACACAAACAACAAGAAATGCTTACTATTCAAACACCTATCACTAATAAAATTATTCTAACTTTATTCTTTACAAGGTTAGTCTGAAAATTTTGAAATATTGCTGTACCGATCACATTTTGGCATAATTTTATAACTTGAACATTGTCTCTCTTCGATGTAAAAACAAAAAATCTGTACTAATCAATAGCCATTCCCATGAAAATATCACAATAATCTGTTAGCAATTGCTCCACCGCGAGTGAGTAAGGGAAGCGAGCAGGGGGAGAAGTCCTCTAGTCTAATTTATATTTTTTAAGTAAATGTTCCTTTCAATAAATTGCACACTGATTTGTTAGCGATCAATTAACCTAATTTGTATTTACACCTTGTTGTACGATTGGTTTCAAAATACGAGTAATTGCTTGATAAATGCATATTTTTGAAGTGTGACCTCCTATAGGTTCAACTCGGCGCACTAAATATATTTTAATTTGGTAAATAAGGGTAACAGATTGTCCTACGTACGTCATAGGCTTATTCCATAGGCGCACCTCGACGCTATGTTTGCTGTCTGGTGAATCGGCTTTTAACGTCACGCATTTTCTGAAGCGCCCTATTCTGTCACTCATTTTCTGAAAGGCTCTACTATATATAGTATACTTGTTTTGAATATACTTGTATATTCGTTTGAAAAAAGTTTTGGTCTTGCTGGTATTTGAACCAGCAGAGTCCATCACCATAGACTAGCGCCTTAGCCGGTTAGGCCACGAACACATTGCCAGTTTTGTATACTTGAGTTGGGTATACAACTGACACAGATTGTCCTACGGGCTTAACCCGTTAACGTCAACACAATGTATAGTTTAATTGGTAATACCTCTGAAATGGACATTGTGCTTTCTCATTTCGTAAGTTGTGTTAAAAAATTTACACTTCTCCCGTGTGGTCTTAAGCACACAATTTTTGTTTTTTTAATACACAGATACACACCCCCTCACCATTATACGCACATTAAACTTATAACACCCCTCTTTTTGCGTCGGGGTTAAAGAGAGCGATGGCTCCTTACTTATGGCTAAACGACTTTTGTTACCTATTTTATACCTCTTACAATAAGCCGAATGTAGAGGCATTCGATTGGTAAGGTAATTAGAGGCTAAGGTAGAACTAAGTTTACATACATAGCATATGACTAACTTTATAACCCATCCTTTGGTGGCTTCGATGTAGGTTGGTAACTTAATTATCTCAGTTGCGTGAAACGAAATTGCATTAATAGTTAGTATTAAGTTAGGTAAGTTTATATTGGTAAACATTTTTTGGTCCTTGCCTTATTTGATGTAACTTACAATTGTATAGGTGCACTGAACCAATTTTTAACCCCTGACGCAAACAGAGGGGTGTTATAAGTTTAACGTGGGGGGGATGTATCTGTCTGTGACATCGTAGCTCCTTAACGGTAGACGGATTTTGATATAGTTTTTTTTTTATAGATGACTTGATCAAGAGTGTTTTTAGCTTTGATTCAAGAAAATCTGCTCAGCCTTTCGTTGGTTTTAAAAGTTTAAACTGAAATCATATCAGATTTCACACACAGACGCGGCAAATGCTCTTGACCTCGCACTACGCTGCGTCAAACAACACGTTTCATCAACACCAAATGATGTTATGTTCATGCGGCGATGGCGGAACATTGCATCCTCAAGTCGATTCAGTACTCTTTGACAGAAACAAATCACTGACATTACTTCTTAAAAGTGCGTGTAAATTAGTAATGCTTTGTGTTTAGCAGTGATTAAAAATTATTCTACAAATTGTGTAAATGGAGACGACATGTACTATGAGTAACCAGCTGTCATTCCTATTTCGTTTCAGGCGTTTTCATCAAGTTTAGGCTCTATGACTGTCTCTATTTATACAATTTTTAGAATAATTTTTAATCACTGCTAAACAATCCGTAGATAAACAAAGTTTGAGCTCAATATCTCTTCTACTTCCAAAAATATTAAGTACTGTATTTTGAAGAAAAGAAAATGGCGGATAACTCGACAACAAAGCATTTCCTGGTGTATGTTTCTATTAACTTATTTTTTATAGTGGAATCAGCTTAGAAAGTACTCTGAACCTTATGCAAATCACCCTATATATACACATTTCAATGACACCCCAAAACGTGCTCTGAAGACCATGATTAGTGCTCATTGACCACTCCCGACCTTAGGTCCCACCATATAAGTCAATGCAATAACTCATCTTTCCTATGTAAATTAGCTTACAAACCTACGAACTCCAATAGTTAACAATGGTTTTTTTTAAAAGGCTATTCTTTTACAATTTTTGTTTATTGTGCATAATAAATTAATTTCGTCGTGAAGCCAACGTATAAAACACACTCCATTCATACAATTCTAATAAACACAAAATCTAAATACATATATGCATACTCTAATTCTAAAATTATTATTATTTAAAATGAAAATTCTAAAATTTCTAGGCTATTAAATGTCACCGGTTCGCTTGTAATAGTATCAGTATATTATAACATATTCATAAAAAAAAATTTAAAAGTTAAAAAGCTAGTAAATCAGCAAGTAAATTGCTGTGTGTAATTTTATATATAATTACTATCATTAAGCTTTGATATTACATTTTTTAATTTTTTAATTTAATTTATATCAGCACTAGTGCGGCTAAAACACGATCTACAATTTTATATACAATATTTATTTTAATAAAATTTAAACTTGAACTGGACTTATGGAGTAATATTTATTTTGTAAATTACTCCAATTTAATTTGAATGTAACCATCACTTTTACAAGTTTTTCTTTACAAAGTTATGCAAAATGCAAGAAGAATTTAAAACAGCATATAATACAAGGATATCAATCATGTGTGTATATAATAAACTCCATACATATATTCCTATTTAACACAACATACACATAAATACAAGTATACTCAAATTCTATAATACATGTACATACTAAGGGTTTCAAGAAAATTATAAAAACCCAGCTTCGGTAAGAATCGCAAGATTGGCCCAACAAAATAAACAGGTAAACCATCAGGAAGATACGTGATCTATACAATGTGAGTTTGTACTAGAGCATGTCTTACTTAGTGTTTCGATTACTGTTCAAAAGATTTGTAGCTGCACGTTTAACGTTGATGTTCGAGTTCTTAAAAAATATCACGAACATTTTTCTAAATATTTATTGCAAAAGAATTAACACAATTTTTTCTTAAATTAACAACTTTAAATATGTTTTATTTTAATATTTTTAAGTTTAATAAATTGTTTTAAGATTATGCCTGGTCCAAAACGTTACTCTGTGATAATATTTTACACAAAAATGTTAACTTTATCGACAAAATTAATTTTATTATTAATTATTCTGATATGTTTGTATCAATTGTGTGTTAAAATCAATACACGACATTTCGGGGAATATAAATAAACTCCTTAAACATCTACGGATTACATCTCATAGCTGAAACTGAGAAGTCAACAAAATACAATATGACCAACACAGAAAACACAAACACACTTTTGACGTGTTGACAGACCGGAGTCTGAACAACAACTGACCTGGTGACGAGGCAGTGGCCTATTATTAATCAATTTTAGTTTTTTTGCCCGCGACCGAGGTAAAACCCCATGTGGAGATTCCAGATTTAAAAATTCAGCTTGTTTTTTATTAGTAATAGTTATATTATAATCTAATTTTAGCTCTTTTTTAGTAATGGGAACCATAATGACCTTACTTCTATTCATGATTGGCTGATAGTATTGTCCGCTAACTTTTTATACGAGGCTTCAATTACCTTTCGTTTGTATAAATTACTTTCCCTGTGTATGGTTCTTGCTTCTTCCTAATCGAATTTGTGATTTTCGGACCATATAATAATCTGCAGTTTTCTTTAACACAGGAATAGTGTTCTCTATATTTATGTTCACTTAGTTGTCAGACACTTGATAACGGGAATTGATTCATATTCTCTATACGACGTGAATTAATTTGAACACACAAATTATAGCAAATGTGCGAATAATTAATAATAAAACTGAACATACATCATTTATAAATGATAACTTCAAACAGAAAATTAGTTGTAGGGACTACTAAAACATAGGCTGTAGTAAATTATTTCATTCACAATTGCTCATATAAATGGTAAGCAGAGGGTTGGCGTGCAAACGATGCATTAATTAACTTTGGTTAGAAACGTTTACGTTCGAGTAGATAGGTATTGTATATACTTAAAACTCTGATTAAAAAAGTTATTATTTACTAAATCCACTATAAACAGCTGTTCTACCTATACAAAACAAATGACCTAACGCGACGCAAGAACGATGTTTTGCTTAGTTAACGAATCATAACACTACCATGAAAGTGTGATTCAACACGCACTCTGTGCCAACTGGATTTAGCAAAGAGTAATTAGTCATTGCTGTCAACGGCAATTCCACCTGCATGTTCTAATAATTTAAGTAGAAGTCACAGAAACTAAGTGTGAACATTTATAACCGCAACTAAGACAAATTCGATGTGTTACTGACACGATTACACTACACATAAAAACAAGTTAAATTCAATGTATTCTCCTACTTTTGTAAACAAATTTTACCTTATTTTACAAAAATAAAAACAAACTGAATTAAAACATACATAATAAATGAAAACTCTAATCAATCTCTAAATAAGATAAATAAAAATAAACAAAAGTTTACCATCAATTAATAAACATAAAAAAAACAAAGGTATGGCAGTAGATGTCTTAATTTACATACAAAGTAAATCTTTCATCAACCATTTACGTAAATGATTGCAATAAAAAAAAATGCATGTATAGAGTGTTGTTACACATTATATATTAAGTATTCTTAGATATTTTGTAAAATAAACCGGAGGTAATGTCGAAAACAAAACATTTCCGGACCTAGGTTATATGAATAGTTTTTTGTTTTGCATGTTTAATCATGTACAAAATTTGTTTACTATAATTGAAGACGTGGGTGCAAGAACCAGACAGCTCCACTTTTTTTTATTTTCACTTTTTGACTGATTCCTATATGGAAAAATATCCTCTATCAAATAGTGCAAGAACCATACAGCTCCCAGCAATGGCTATAAAGATATAACAGAAAAGAAGCTGTACTGTTGTCTAATACGGTGCAAGAATCAGACAACTCTAGGAGCTGTCTTGTTGTTGCACTGAATTAGTTGCATTGAATATAACTTAGGTGGCTATATTTTTATTTCTACACAGGTATAAATGTTATTTTTCTAATCAGAATTGACTGTAGGTTAAAAAAACATTATATTAAGACACAAATTTATTATTAAATGTCATTTTTTGACTAACTAATGTAAGGTTGTTTACTAAAAAATATTTGTTTACTTTTACTGGTTTTTTTTTTTTAGTAAATATATATATATATGTATACATACCTTAGTAAAATTATGCAAAACAGCCCCAGCCGGATATCCCGTCAGCTTGGAAGCGAGCCAACCACCGTTTGCTTTACTTCCGCCCTCCTACCCTCAAACCACAGATATGATTAGATATCTGGTCTCCCTAGCCTAGATTCGAACTCGGCATCTCTTGATCAGAAAGACGCCTCGTTATCCACTAGACTACGGCTTCATGAAAGAAAACTGACAAATTAACAAAACTTCAGTTACTTTACTATCGGTATAAATATTCCGTGTAAAGTAAAAGATAGTTTATCAGAACAATCTAGGAGCGGTTATAACAAAAATGTACCTTCATTAGCGCCATCTAGGAGTGGTTATATGAAGCTTGCTTGGTTGCTCTTAAGTTTGAATCTGTATGATTTGTATGTGTGAGAAGTTTATAATAATAACTTAGATCAGTTCTTATTAAGTTACATAATTAATTTAGAACAATCTGCTACACTTTTAATAAAAAATACTAACAAATGAAGACTATGGCAGGCCATGGAAGATAAAAATATAACCAGAAGAAAGCCTGAAACTTGCCATATATATGCTATCTTTTGGATTTTTTAGGAATTAACTTGGCCAAAACAGGATTTAATGTTGGACGGCGATTTGCCGTCGCTTCACGCAATGACATACGGGAGCGCGACGGCGAATCGCCGTCGTTATAAGCGAATGGGTTAAACAGTTTTTTAATACCTAAAAGGATTTTATTGGTAAGCTTTACATCAAAACTTCAATGTTGGGTGCATAAACCAGACATCTCCAATCTTCTTTATTTTTTATTCCTAGCGAGATATTAAAAAAGTTAAATAAGTATGTGATTGTGGTAAGTATTATTTGTATTTCACTTTAGTTATAAGTCTAAAAAAAAAAAAGAATTTTTAAAAT
Organism: Philaenus spumarius; assembly: GCA_018207615.1. Classification (NCBI taxonomy): domain Eukaryota; kingdom Metazoa; phylum Arthropoda; class Insecta; order Hemiptera; family Aphrophoridae; genus Philaenus; species Philaenus spumarius. The sequence goes on along the minus strand of JAGFPH010001028.1, from coordinate 23,842 downwards.
GTTTTTTTTTCATTTTTGAAAATTTTTAAAAACTGGAGCTATCTGGTTTTTGCACCCACGTCTTCAATTTTGTATCATCCTGTATATTTATGTATATTCAGAGTGTTAATAAAGTCCCATTAACCCCATTCATTATTTGTGTTACTGAAAATAAGGTAACTTGTTTTGTATACATCTTGCATAAATGGACAAATTGCATAACAATAACAATATTTGTTGCACAATAATATTTGTTATTTGCATAACAGGACAAATTGATTGACATATCTGACCGCATGATTTTTGGTTGCTGAACGATAGATTAAGGGGGGTTTCAATTTTAAAGGTAGGTCATGTAAATACAAGATTGCAAAAGCTTATTAAAAGAGAAACAGAATGGCTTAAACTAGAGCTTAGTTTCTGGCTTCGGTTCAAAGTAGTGGACAATCAAAGTTCTGGAGTTTGATATTTTTATTTTAAAATCAAAGAAGGCTATTTATTAATTTGTTATTATTAGGAATAAGTAGATTGATTAAAGTAATTTATATGTTTAAAAAAAGGTGATTTCGTCAATGTTTTTAAAACTAGATTCAGAAAATTCAAATACAATCTAAAAATCTTACTAAGGATTTTAGTTTCATTTAAAAGAGATGATGTAAAAATATTCTATTATAATTATAGTAACTGTTATTATTCTGATTTTATAACATGGTTTATTAATCGAAATATAAATATAGGTTTCCCTAAACAATTAGATAGTAATAAAAGTAGGCAAATATTGAGAATAGTTTGAAAAAATGGTTCAAACGTCTTCAAAAATTTCTGAAATTATTATAATTATTTGATTAGTGTAGCAAATATATCACCAAATATAGTGATGTTAGCATTGAAAAGTGGTAACGTAAATTCAGTATACAAAAGAAGAAGTCCTGATTTACCGATTCATAATCAACGTACAGCCAAAACTATGATAGCTAGAGCCTTACAACTTTCAGGGTACCTTCATACCACTATGATTTTAATGCTTCATTTCCAGCCCTATAACAGATAAACCAGCTGATTTTAATAAAAAGTTTAGCAACACAATAAAAATCTAGATGTTACCTATACTGAACCAACTAACGTTTGTCGAATGCATTTACATTCATTACTGTAGCAACCAACTTAGAATATTTATAGTCAGTTAATTATTTTTCACAACAATATTTTTTAGGATCGGTTAACAAAATAAAAACAAACATAAAAAATAAATAAACGAAAAAGGCTTACTGTATTGTAATTCAAACATCTGTTGTTACATACTACAAATAAAGCAGCAGATTTGGATCATAAGCTAAACACAATTTTAGGTTAGGCTTACACTGAACCAACATTAGATTTGTTACCACAACAACCAATTTGGCAAATTTAGTATCAGGTAATTATTATTCACAACCAACTATTTTTTCAGGTTGAATAGCAAACACAAAAAAAAAGCTTATATATCATAATTCAAACACCTGCCACTATTAAAATTATGCCAGTTGTATTGTTTACTATTATAGGCCTATTTACCAGTTTGGAATGCTATTTTACTGGATCACATTTTGATCATACTGTATTTTATAACTTGAAATTTGCCTCTCTTCTATATCAAAATAAAAAATCGAAGTATTAATTAGTTGTCTTTCCGTGAAAATATCATAGTATACAAAATGTGTTTGCTTTGCTTCGACATTGATTTTTTGAACGAAGAGAGCTTAGGGCAGAGCCTTTAGTAAACGTATAATTTGTGAGAATGTATGTTCAAATTTTATTGGATTAAGTATATCATCTCACAAACAAAGATCAACATTTATAGTCCAGTAACCATACATATATGTAACCTTGTGTCAGAGCCAGTAGTTCAGTTTTTCTTTTTTTATCTGAGTTTATGGTGTAGGCACAATGAGTAATTAAGTTTTCCAAGCACGAATGCAGCTTTGTTAAACAATCTAAAACACTGATAAATACTCAACCAGATTTTACGACTTCACACGCTTTCAAAGTAGACTAAATTTTCTGAAATTGTAGACCTTAACCGTCTCTGAAGACTGAATAGTTTCCGAAATAAAGCTTTTCGATAGTTTTCTTTTTTTTCAAATTCTGAAATTTTTAGCAATATTTTGTTGTTCTGTATTTTGTTTCAACCCTATAGGCTTATTTTCTTTTGGTAATGCCCCCCTCCCAAATTGTCAATGCCCTTCCATATTTCAATGGACGCTGAAAAGGTTTGAGGGGATTCTGAGATGTACGACTCCCTACATTTTTCACATTTCTCATTACTAGCCCAGTTCTTTGTTTTACATTATCGAAGCCATGTTTCATGACCATAAACCCCTTCCTTGCTCTCTATCCTGGGCAGAAATTCTGAAAGGATCGAAATCAGTATTCTGCTGTTTCTTTTAATTATTATGTGAGAATTAAAGGAAGAAAATGAGAATTGTGAATGATGATTTTAATTTTAATTTTAATGAATTTATTCAAAATTAAAATATACTAGTTGTAATTCGGTTAGGGAATGATTTAAAAAAACCTATACACCCAAAACCGTCACAGCATCATATTTTTCAATTTATTGTACACAATATAAAAAAGTAATTAGAATTATAAAAAAACGAGATACACAACTCAATTTCTTATAACTACAAAAAGATAATAATTTATTAAATAAACAAATGATAGTGTTGAAAATAAAAGAAAACAAACAACTTTTAGAGTGTTTATTAGAAAACCTTTTTTTTACTTAAAGCTTGAAAAAAGTAAAATAATGTAAATCAAATAATTATCTACATTTTATATGTTGAATTTCTGGAATTGAACTAAACTGAAGCGTTTTGCCCTCTTAGAAAGGTCTGATTGAGCATTGTCAGTTTATCCACTGGAAGGTATTATAATGTGGTTTAACAGCCTACTTTTTCAACTAACGAAGAAATATGACTACGAGGTCGGATGCTGAAATAATTTTAAATTCTCCTCCATTCATCTTTCTTATCTACTTTACTCGACATCCTTGACATCTTCTTATTGAAATTTACACGTTCTTATAGAAAAATATTGCTAAAAATTTCCGTATATCGGAAACTATTTAGTTTATTGAGGTGGGTTCTTGTATCGAATTGTAGAAAATTTAGTCTACTTTGAAAACTTTTCAAGTAGTTATTATCGTAAAACTAGACCTTCAGGGTTAAATTCGACCAAAAGTGAAAAAAGGTAGAGGATATCGCGGGTTTTTATTTTTTTACAATGTTGCGTTCGGCGCTCTATGTGAAAACTTGGATTATTCATTTGGCCAACATCATAAACAACTAAAAAAAAAAAATCCAAACCACCTGATTTGACGCAAGGTTATTGGGTTATTATTTGTACTAATTATGTTTTCAGTGGCTATATTTTAATGACTTTCATTTATTTCACATAGAGGTTTCACCCCTACTCACTTCGACCCATGGCAAAGCCAATGCAAACAGATGGTTGAATACGCTGATATTTTCACAGAAATGGCGATTGAGCGGTGACTATACACAGATATCAAAATATATGCTAATGAAAGACAGATATCGAAATAGAAACTACCAACCCCAATACTTCAAATTGTTGTAAACGTTGTAATTTCACCAATAATATTTAAATAATTCTACCACGCAGCTGGACCGCTGACGTGAGTTGAGCAACTTTTCAAAATTAAGTTTATATGTCTATGTTTTAGGGTTTCAACCAACAATTTGGGAAATAGTTGGCTGAAACAAACTCACGAAGGCGTTGTCTATGTGTACGTAATATTAGTAGAATTTGTTTGCACCCAGTGGCTTCGCGAGTTTGCACCACTTGGCTTCGAACCGGGTACTTTTATGGTATTTTAGGTTTTGATCGATTTTGGGGGAACCAAGCTAGCTATAAGGTCGCGTAAAAAAACAAAATGTGCAGAATAACATCCTACATTTATATTTTTAGAAAAATCTCTAAACAAGTTTCATTCTCGTAGTAAAAATCTCAAAAAATAGTTACTTCCGGTCAAAAAACGTACTTCTGGTTGTTGGATTTTTTTGGATAACAAACTTGTCTGAGCGACATAGACCACCAACATGTGTACCAAATTTGGACAAAATCAAACTTAAAATGCGGCCGCTAGAGTGCGAACACATATATACAAATATGTATATGATTTTTAATGACACCCCAAAACGTGTTCTGGGGACCATGATCGGTGCTCATTTGCTACTCCCGACCTTGGGTCTTACCATAAGGGCCACTGCAATAGCTCATTTTCCTTATGGAAATTCGCTAATAATCAATAATTAACATTTAAAATAAAACGTATATTCCAACTAAAGGAAATAATATATGTAACACCAGATGTTTGACTTATAATACAGCTTACTGTCAACCTTTTATTTGCTCTTCTACATAATCTAAAAAAACTGTTTTGAAAAAAATTACCTGATTCTAAATTTGCCAAATTGGTTGCAAATAAACGTGTTTTTGTTAATTGTATGCCTAGTCTAAAATTATGTTGACCATCTGTTTTATTTATAATAAGTAACAGCAAATGTTTTAATTAAATTGTAATACAGTAAGCATTTTTCATTGATTTTTGTTTGTGTTTGCTAATCTAATTACATTTTTTAATCTAATCTAAAAACCTGTTAGTTGTGAATAAAAATAAACTGATTGGTTTCTATAGTAATTGATGTAAAAAAGCATGTGATGTGTAAGCAAGGTAAAAAAAACCTTATTATGTAAACAATTATCACTATTTTTGGATGTATTATGAAAATGAAATTATTATGAAAATTATAATAATTATGAAAATAGTGAAAATTATCACTATTTCGGATGAATTATCCGAATTTTCACTATTTTTACTACTTAAAATAAACATTTATCAAAATCCCAAATTGTATGCCTCTATGAACCCCACCCCTTTAGAATATAACTTGTTCGCGTATTTGCACTTTAATGTTCCACTTTGATTCTATGTCTGTCTGTCAGAACAAAGTCTCTTATAAATAAAGATTACAATACATTTTTCATTTTACAAATAAAACTATGTGTATAACAACAAACCCTTTCTAACTTTTGAGAAAACCTCAGTCACAAACCAACCAACCCCAAGCCAAAACCAAAGTCTACAACTAACTGTGAAGGGTAGAATGGCCTTTAGTGTAGTAAGGGTTGTTGACTTTGTGTTGGACTCTTGTAACTCAAACTCGGGACTGTGGTTATGAGGGTTAGAGTATAAACTTCATCCATGTATGTGTATCTTTTACAACGTATTATATTATACGTGATTTTAGCTATTTTTTTCTTATTGGTGGAAGAGCATTAAGTTTTTAAATAAATCTTATATTTCTAATCTACAAATAAGTAAACCTTCAATCAGAAGTAAAATAATTATAAGTTTTACGTACGACTATAACACATTTTTTGTAAACTACATTCAACAATCCATCCCTTCTGGATGTAATAACTACTGATAACGTTCTCAGTTCTTTCAATTCACAAATATAATATTAAATTGAAATTCATGTCATAAACTATATTAGCAAAGTAATTTAAACATTGCAGTTACTTTAGCAATTACATATCTTTCCTACAACTACTTAACAAAGTTAGTTTTTGCACACTCACAACAGTTCGCAAACTAAAACACAAGTGTTTAGCGTCAAGTAATTATACCTCTTTGTTTTATAATACCAGAAAAATAATACTTATAACAGTATTAAGAGAATACATTTAGTATTTAGTTTATAAATAGTTTATTACCAGAATAAATTAGTTTATGGCTGCAATTCTTTTTGCTATTAGTGCATTCATAATCATTTACATAAGTAACGACATAAGTGAAAGTAATAATTTCCAACAATAGATAACCTAGCTAAACGCTTCAATTGTGCTTTGTTGGTCAATGTTCAATGTTACTAAAGGGTAAAACTTATACTAAAGCAAATAAATTACGTAGTAATAAATTAGCAAGTGAATTAATCAACTATTTACCAAGAAATATTAGTAATCGTTATACGTAGTAATATTTTAAACGAACATTATTCGTCTGAACGTGTACGGAGCGTCCCCTTGTCCTATATATTCTACAATGAGATGAAGATGCATCACGCTTATGATTGAATTATCCCAAGCCACCAATCTTTTTGAAGTGCTTTTCTCTTCTATTCCCTAAACCTTGAATATGTAATTGAAACAAATGGTCCAAAAATAAATTAGGAAAAGGATTCTTCGAGTAATTTTACAAACTCGGTCCTATCTATAATTTAAAGCTTAAAGAACCGAGTGTTTCAAAATTAATATCGGGGTTTTATTGCTGTGTTGTATTTATTACATTTAACTTACAAATATAAGTAACACATCAAATGAAAGAGCAACTCAACAGTTTTTTTTTCCAATAAGTGTTCAACGTGAGCACCATTTGTATACGGCACACATCGAAACGATATCCGAATTCGTCCCAAAACTTGTTCAGTGTGTCTGGAGTTATAGTTGCAACTGTTTCAATCCTGTTTCTTAAGTCACGTAGGTCTACTGGTAGCGAAGGCCATACAAATGATCCTTAAAGAACCCCCAAAGGCAAAAATCGCATATCGTAAGATCGGGTGAACGTGCTGCCAAATAAAAGGGTTCAGTTTCTTCCAATTGAGGAAATCAAGATAAGAAACACCAGTCACAGAAGCTTCAGCAAACAAAATGGCAAATAAACTTTCCCCTGTTATGTGGTACAAAAAATCAATTTAGGGGAGTGTCGTTTCAACTGTACCATCTCGTGGAGATTTGCTGACTACCAGATGCGCACATTATGAGTGTTCACATGTCCACGTAGGTGAAATGTTGATTCATCACTAAATACGACACGATCCAGAAATCTTCATCGTCATGCAGCAACATAACTTGCTACACTTAATTCCACGTTCACCGTGCAGTACAGAGCGCCCATAAGTCATGTTATCCATACGATAGTCTCAGCGGTACTAGCCAACTCCCATGCAACGCTCGTACAGTTGACGCAACCCGCATGACAATAAACGTGGTGTTCCTTGTAACATGTCTATTCTCCCTTAAGATCTGTACTGTACGGTAAACGTGGAATCGAGTGTACGTAAGAAGAAGTTTAGAGCTTGTAACAACTGCACACGATAAATAAGGCTGTAGTTGTAAACTTTCCACACAGACGTCACTAGAATTGTTCACGACTAGTTTCCCGAACTGATTTCTTGGGACTACGCGGGAAAGAACGTTGCACTGTAACAAACAGATTCAGTCCTTGTAAACTGTAAAACTGTTCTTTGGGAGTATTTAAAATTTTTGAGTCACAGCCATTTTGATTTTTTCAAAATCGATTTCGGGTGGTTCAACCAAATATCGTTGTGAGGCATATCGTTTGAAAGCTTATTTAATTCTGAATCCAAAAATAATAATAATAAATATTAAAACAAAAATAGTGCAGCAAAATGGGGCAAAATCGGAAAACACGATTTCGTTGTTTTTTGGCCGCCATTTTTAATCGGTTAAAAATATGGATGTGCAAATTTCACCGTTGGTTTTTTCTTGAAATTCTACATCGAAATGATGTATCACATGACCACCTTTCTATTTAAAAAAAACAAAGTTACATTCAAAATGGCGGATCCAAGATGGCGGATACATTTTGTGATATCTTAGTAAAATTGTATTTTTACATAGAGTAGGTTCTTTAATCACATCTACCTTCAAATTTTCCTTATATACGAAATATTAAGCCGTACTCAGACTTTTTGGCACCTTGTATGTGATTAAAACCCTTCTTTTATTTTATTTCCTTAAGAGAAATAATAATTACATTCAACTAAATGTTAAAATTTTTAATAGTGCATACAATCATTTAGTAAAACGTATAACACTCTGTAAGCTATGGTTTGCAAAATCATATATCAACTATACTTATATTGCATTTCATTGAGTAGGCATTTTGTTGCTTAGATATACAAGTCAAACTTACATATAAAACAACAACACAGTCGTGGGAATGCTGACAGATGTGAAAAGTGTTTATTATGCTATTTAAAACGTTATTAAAACTCATGTTATTTTATGTTATTTAAACTTTATGTTATGTTTTATTATCTTTTATTATTTCAATTTTAAATGGCACAAGATACTAATAATTAATTATGAAATTTCAGATCAAACCAATATAACCAAAAAATTATATTCATGACAGTTTTCACTTCTGTACTGAACCAATTCCGGTATTTTGAAAATCTTCCAGAAAGGCTTATTTTATTATAATTTTAATATCTGTTGTTAAATATTAGAGTTAAACAGCTATTTGTATTAAAGTTTAACAACATAATTTTAGGTTAGTCCTTTACACACGTTTCATGAATGCATTTACATTCATTACCATAGCTACCAAGTTAGAAAATGTAGACATTTAAAAAAATAAGAAAGCACAATGTCAATTTTAGAGGTATCAACAAGTACACTTTTTAACACAACTTACAAAATTAGGAAGTGCAATATCTATTTCATCGGTAGCGTGACATGACTAAATACATACAACTATTGAGTTTAAACCTTTGAATTCACCACAGCCTATTTTATTTCGTCGATTTCTTCTTCTTTTACGATCACTGTTACATTAATCTTCTGGTTTATAGTACGTGTGTAAAACAATTAAGAAGAAGAAATCATGGATGAAATCAAAAACGTCTTACTTTCAGACGCGTACCGCGAGTTCGTATATTTTACCTCATGGTGCTCGGTGCGCCCAAAGAAGTTTTCACTTCAAATAAACTTAATTAAGTTATATTAATCATGGCCTAATTATTATTACTTCAGAATAAAAATGCTTGATACTATTATTTTGAAATTTTGGAAGATAATAACACTATTAGACAGTTTTACAGGTGTATGATTAATAACCTTTTATTTATTCTACGCATCTTATGTTCACTCTATGAATAAATTCATCTTATTGTGTTGTACAAAAACATATATGTGGCAGCTGTAGTAATTTAGCTGTGGAATCTCACAACCATATTTAATTTATTTAAATGAATTTTCAACGTTTAAATGTCTACAGAACACCGAGTGAGCCAATATAACTTAAATCTTTTTTGTATTTGTTGTATTTGTGTTTTATTTTCTTAAATTATTTGTTTTGAAAATTCCTCACTACTTTTTCTGCATTTCTGTTCTTTTTGGATAAATACTGATTGTTTTATAATAATCCAAGGTGTATAAAGAATGAATTATGAATGAACAAATCTACTTTTCAAAGATTTTACTCCTAAAGAAAAGATTTGTTCGGTTATTGGAATATATGTAAAAGTAAAAGGTACAATCAAGACACTGTGGCAACAGTTTTATCATTGTTCTTCGTTAAATGTATTTCCAGTTTCTATCAGTTCAAATTTGCTTTGTGTATTTTAAACCGTGACAAATTTTAAAAACATTATAGCAAACCTATTCCTTTATGTTTAATATTGTCTATCACAATTTTTCGCACAATCTGTTTTGGTCACTTCTTCTGCATCCACCCTCTAACGATTTCTTTAATTCACATATACTAACCCTTTATTTTCTGTTAGAAGGATTGTTTTATTAAACGATAATGTTATCATGGCAACAATCCAAGTACAATATTCCTAACCAACAAATGTCTTGGCAGCCTTAACTAGCGTAGTTTGTCTGCATGAAGTATAGAAGTATTGCTGCATGAAGAATCCATATTTTCTTCCAAAGCTCTAATATAG
>JAGFPH010001027.1:321527-337380 GCA_018207615.1 Philaenus spumarius | reverse complement strand
TAAAACTAATGTTTTCGTTAAAACAACTTATTAAAAACACTTTCATATGAAATTTCATATGATTCCTAACGAAAGGCGCCATATATTAACAATCTGTATAACTAACATAACAGCTGTTAGGTAGAGTGTTTACATAATATTTTGCTCAAACATGAAGCTGTACATTCTTCTTTTAATGTAATATCTTGACTGTTACATTTTGGTTTTGAATCATTGGAAGTATGTATGATAAGGCTGAGTGCCTGTGAATATCTAAGATGAATATAATATATCGTGAAATATTTGTATGTATTTAATTTTTAAAAATGTTTGCTTTTGTAACACTTATAATAGAGGTCTGTGCTGTGTGTATATAAATAAGTTTAAATTGTAAATAGGTATGCGTATATTTATAAAAAGACTAGAAGTTAAAATGTTTTATAGATATAAATGTATATAGTAGTATGTATTTACTGGGAACTCGGTCGGCGGTAGCTCATTCAACTTTTACTTGAAGTATGAGTACATACATGTTTTAAAACCACCCCACACAGATTTTATTACCTCGGGGTTTCTGCTGTATTTTGTGAGCAGGTTATTTTTCATTAGTTTGTACAAATATTATGTTTATTTGTTAGAACTGAATTGTAATTTTGTAAAGCAGGAACAATAAAAAGCAATCACATCATACCTAAAACACAAATTACGTTAACTTATTTCACTTACAACAACGTACGCTGAGGGTTGCCGTGCTCATGCGTATCGTCGATTTTTAAATAAATTGAAATAAAAATTCATATTTTTTATAATACGGTACAATAATTAATACAATGTAATACAATCAATTAACGGAATTTATATTGCTTTTTACATAATGAAACTCCGAAATATATGCATTTACTAGTCTTAAATAAAACGTAGTAGATTGTTCGGTGTTGTGCCTGATGCGTCAAACCATTTTGTTATAGTGCCATTAGCGACCCAACACATATAGGTTAAATTAGGTTATAATCGATTGTATATATAACTATTTTAAGTAATGACGAAGCCGTACAGCTGATCTTTTTTTAATAACAAATATGGTTGCTCAAAGTCCAACCCACAAACCTCCCAGTAGAAGCAGCTGGAAGCTAGAAATATGCTAAGTCCGATTTGGTCCATATTTGGTACACACGTAGTTTTTTCAAGTCGCTCGGACTAGTTTATTAGCCCAAAAAATCCAACAATCGGAAGCAGGTTTTTTGACACGAGGTAAATGTTTTTTGAGATTTTCGTACTAGAACAAATATAATATATGTTGGGGGTTTATACTACCGGTCAAAAAACGTGCTTCCAATTGTTGGATTTTTTTGGGTAAGCGACGTAGACAACCAACATGTGTACCAAATTTGAATCAAATCTGACTTAAAATGCGGCTGCTAGAGTGCCGCATATATACATATGATTTTTAATAACACCCCAAAACGTGTTCTGGGGACCATGATCGGTGCTCATTTGTTACTCCCGACCTTGGGTCTTACCGTAAGGTCCACTGCAATAGCTCATTTTTCCTATGGAAATTTGCTAATAACGAACCTAAACCAAATTTGTGTAGTTCGTTTTATCGTGTGATCAAACAAATTCAATTTTGAATCAAATATACTCTTGATTAGCAATCGATTCAAAAGGACTTCGCAATCGTCTGTTCTTGCAGCTTTTTTTATTTGTAAGTTTAATACAACCGTTAAATCTTCCACAGCCGTATTGTATGTTCTGTTAACGAACTCCATTCAAGCAATACAACTCTATCAATTAAAGAACATAGCCTACCTGTGTAACAAACTGTAGCAACATCCATGTACAACAATCACATAGACTCTGAGTCCTAACGAAGTACTTTTGTACAACTTAAGAAACTTGTTTGTTAACGATATTATTTTACAGTTCATTTAGACAACTGAAGACACTGATGGCGAATAACTGTCGATCAGTGGCGAACAGAAAACAAACATTTTCTACATCGAAATAAATTGTATCCTGTTACTGGAAGAGCTTTCAAGTAAATCACTGACGTTTCCTGTGTGTACAAATTAAGCTCTACTTATAGTTTGTAGTATTTATACTTAAAACATGGATTATTTGTAGTTGTTAATGTTTAGTAAAAAAGTAACGAAAGCAGTCGAGGGACAGCTGGCAGAGGTGAAAACTGTCATGAATATAAATCGTTGGTTATATTGGTTTAGTCCGAAATTTCATCATTATTATTATCTTGTCCTTTCAAAATTTAAATAAAAAATAACATAAACATGATTATCTTTAGTCAAATAATAACTGAAAAAACATAATTTTGTGTTTGGCCTATACTGAACCAACACACGTTTCTTTAATGCGTTTACTATAATTACCATAACGACCTAGTTAGCAAATTTAGACATTTAAAAAATGATAAAGAAACTATGTCCATTTCATATGTATCACCAAGTACACTAATTTTACACAACTTACAAAATTACTAAGCGCAATGTCTATTTCATCGATAGCGGGACGTGCTAAATCTATACAGCTTTGAGTTTAAACCTTTGAATTTACCAAATCATATGTTATTACATCGATTTCTTCGTCTTTTATGAGCATTATACTTCTGGTTTATTATAGTAGGCCTACTAGCTGACCCGTACGGCGTTGCCCGTGGTGGTTGGTATTTTCAGTCTTTTTAATGTAATTGTATTCTTTTTAAGTGTTCAGTCAGTGAGTGGTATTTGGCTTTTATATATATCTTAAATAATTAACCCAATAATTGGTGTTTTAGTTCATTGTAGGCCTAACCTAAAATTATATTCAGTTTTTGATCCAAATCAGTTGTTGATCAAAATCAGCTGTTTTAAGCTTTTCATACGAACAGCTGTTTTTTGTGCCCCTGATAAAATCAAAAGAAATCTTTCTTCTTCTTCCTTAAGATTGACCTTCCATAAGATTAACATTGAAACTTTGAGGGCCACTGGGGCGTAGCCCTAATGTCCTAGGACTTCGGTAAATGGCCTAAAACCTTCCCAGTGTTAACCTGTGTTACTATGCAAAATTTCAAGGCAATCGGATGGACGGTTTGGTAACGCATAAAGGACTAACATACAGACAAACGTACAAACAGACGGACATACATTGAATTTTATATATATAGACTAGTGGACCCAGCAATGCTTCGCTATTGCTTGATTTAATTTAAAGGGTAGTTATTCCATTTCATTACATCGACTTAAGTAATCGAATAGAAAAATTGTTTTTATGCCACTTAAGAATATACTACACAAATTTAGATTTATAGTTCCTAAACCTTTATAGATAATACAGTAAATCTTTTGTTTGCTTTTACCTAATCTCATAAAACTGATGTTGTGAAGAATTGTAAAAAAACTGATTCTAAATTAGCCCAATTTGTTGCCAATAAACGTGTTTTGGTTCATTGAGTAGGCACCTAAAATTATGTTCAGTTTTCAATCGAAAATAGTTGTTTTATATGTAATATGGAACAAAAAATGTTTGAATTAAATTAAAATATAGTAAGTAAGCATTTTTAGTTGATTTTAGTTTTTGTTTGCCTTAGGTTGGTCAATCTAACCCAAAAAAGCTGTTGGTTTTGAATAATAATAAACTGATTATAAATGCTTATTAAAGTTGCTATGGTAATGAATGTAAACAAACATGACGTGTTGCTATGCTTTTTATACGAATAGCTGTTTTTGTGCACTATGGTCTTGAGTCCATACAAAAGAGGCTGATTAGTTTTTCTAAATTTGAAACTTTTTCGGGAAACTTTTCAAATTTTTCTTTATACAAAAACCTAGTTCGGACTATTACGAACATTTTAAAACAAAAAATATCCAAATTGTTCCAGCCGTTCGCAATTGATGCGCTTACAAAGGAACAGCAATTCATTTGTATTATATAGATGTGTCAACCAACGAAGAAGAAAAAATCGTGGACTAAATAAAAAACCTAAAGTGTCTTACTTTAAGCGCGTATCGCGAGTACGTATGTTTTACCTCATCCAAAAAATGTTCAGTGTGCCAAAAGAAGTTTTCACTTCAAAAATGAAAGTTAAATCTGTTAGAAATTGCAGCAATTATATTCATTGGCCTGTATATGTTTTCTTATATTATAACAACAGGTTTAGTGCAGTTTGTTTTTTGATGAATTTATGTAAATATATGACAAGTTTACGGTAGTCAAATAAACTTTATATATCAATGGCGATAAAAAAAATATACATTTAAATAAACTGTATACTTTCACTTGAAAAAAATTCAAATAAATAATTGAGGTTTTCTGTGTGTACAAAAACTGTTCTAACATATTCGAACAATAACTGGCTTAAACAGTAAAGCTTTTTGTAAGTGGTTCCTAAAAGTGATGAATCAACATTATTTGTTAAAATAAAAACCGTATTATTAGTAAAAGTAATTGTCTACACCGATATTATAAAGAGGTAATTTGTTTTTGTTCGTTTGTATGTAGGGTATATCTGGAACTACTGAACCGATTGAAAAAATAGTTTTACTAATAAAAAGCTACACTATCCCTGAGTAACATAGGCTGTAATTAATTTTCATAAAAACATTTTATATTTTTATATTTGTAAAATTAGTCGGGAAAAATTCTTAGGTTAGGCCTAGACTGATGAACCAACACATATTTCTTAATGGAATTTACATGTATTACCATAGCAACCAATTGAATAAAATAACAGATAAAACAGCTGTTTGATCTAATATTTCCATTAAAAGCTGATTTCAAACTTTGAAGCAATAATTATTTGTATTTCTAACTTTTAGGTTAGGTTTTTATTACAGTGTAGACCTGAGCTTTGCTGGTTCTTTTAACCTTTATTATAAGTGCTGTTATAAAATATATGAAAAAATTGGATTTGAACATTTAACATTATTTATCACTTGACTTTGGGGTTAGTATTAATCCTACACCTCTATTATAAAGAAAACATAACATGATTATGTGTATAGAAGGTTCCAACGCAGGGGTTTCCCCTAGTAATTTACAAACGGATTGTACGCCAGATGGTGTGGTTCCTTCCTAGCGGTGTTTTTGACTAGTCCAGGTCATCGCAGAGTTCACAGTACAAAGTAATTTAAATTAGACCAGAAAGGAACATAAACATTTGACGACACAACTGTCTCTATAAAGCCCGACTTGATATAGTTACAATACTTGTTCTCATTGTGTAATTTGAGTTATTAAAATCCCGTAACACTCATTGCGTGCCGATGTACGAGTGTATTTTAAACTGAAATGGACGCAGGTTTTAGTCTGGTGAAGAGCAACTAGACGTCGGTATAATAAACTATGACAGGAAATGTCAATTTCATCGTCTAGTTACTATTTACTACTTTGACATACATAGATTTAACAACAAGCAAACTGTGAAGAAGCAATTGATTTAAGACACAATTGAGTTTGTAATTCTTTTAAATTCTGTTATATAAGTTAGATTTGTTATGATTTTAACACGTTCTCTGCTACGCAATTTTCGTATTTCCTATGATACGAGCTGACCTAATATTTTTTTTTATCTATAGCATAAATGATAAAAACATACTTTGTTTCTTAATTTTGAACCTTTCTACATAATCTATATATGTTAAAAGAATTTGGTCAAAACCTATTTCCAATCGCCCAGCCTCTCCTAATGGACCGATTTTGATGATTTTTGTTTTAAAATGTGTCTTATTACCTGTAGATATGTCATCAAGCATTTACCGAAGTCCTAGGACATTAGGGCTACGTCCCAGTGGCCCTCAAAGTTTCAATGTTAATCTTATGGAAGGTCAATCTTAAGGAAGGACACAAAAACAGCTGTTCGTATGAAAAGCTTAAAACGCTGATTTTGATCAACAACTGATTTGGATCAAATCAGTATCAAATGTAGTATTACCTTTTTGAGGTTACATTGACAAACTAAAAACAAACACAAACAAAAAACAACGAAAAATGCTAACTATATTTTAATTCAATTCAAACATTGGTTGTTACAAACCTATTATATATAAAACGGCTAATTTGTATCAAAAACTGAACATAATCATTCACAGATATGTCAAGTCTTATATATTATCATCCGTTCAGCCGCTATTCACCCGAGAAGGAGCTCCGGTATACAATCTTCAAATTTCCCATGTTAATCTTATGGAGATAATGTTTAATGAGTTTGAGTCAGCTGCCAA
Organism: Philaenus spumarius; assembly: GCA_018207615.1. Classification (NCBI taxonomy): domain Eukaryota; kingdom Metazoa; phylum Arthropoda; class Insecta; order Hemiptera; family Aphrophoridae; genus Philaenus; species Philaenus spumarius. The sequence goes on along the minus strand of JAGFPH010001027.1, from coordinate 331,189 downwards.
ATAAAACAGCTGATTTATGCTCGGTCACCTATGTACAAACGAGCCAAAGATGAACGAGATTCTTTATCGAATTTTCCACCTGCGAGCGAAGCGAAGCAGCCATCTGAGGCCGAAGGCCGAGCCGGGGTTGGGACGCGGAGCGTCCAGGGGCAGAGCCCCTAGTAATCACTAATATTTTAAAGCTGACGCATATGTGCCTCCGTAGCACATAGCCTTAAAATTGGCATGCGAAGCACGCAATTCATTTTGTATTGAAAATACTCCCAAGGGGGTTGGCGTGCAATGCACTGTGTATTGAATATACTCCCAATACGGGGATTGGCGTGCGAAGCACGCAATGCTTTATGTATTGAAAATACTCCCAATAAGGGAGTTGGCGAGCGAAGCACTGTGCGTCGGCCGCTTCCCATAGTGTTCAGTGTCAAGCTCACGTGTTGAGTCCTTAGCAGTGAACGTGTTAAAACAGAATTTAGCGTGCAGAAAACAGTATAGTATGAAATAACGAAACTAATAAAAGCTGACCTAAAGACAATGATGAATAAGTCTCGCATGTATCCAACTTAATAATAATAATAATAATAATATAATCTTTATTAATTGAGACGCAGTTAGGACCATTGGGTCCTCTCTTCCAATAAACCTCGAAACAAAAAATGCACAAATACATAAACATTCATAATACAAATAAAAATTAATGAAGAAACAAAACTACAAATAATAATTACTTCTAAAACATAATGAATAAAAACTAAAAATATACACATTTGTCTACTAAGTAAAATAAAACTAAAAGTTAATTATGCTACAATTAATAATTAATATTTTTAAACTTAAATGATCTTTAAAAATATTCAAGTGTTATACAGGGTGTTCGGATAAAGGGTTCCAAGAATTCAGAGCGTGTTCCCCGCATCAAAATAAGATGAAGAGTTCCAACAAACATAGGTTCAAAAATGCTTCGTTTTCTGTCTAGCAGCTTTTTTTTACAAAATAATTCGTATCTAGAAAAATGTTTGACTGATTGGGTTCAAACTTGGCGTGACGTTTAACCTAACAATGATATATCTCAAGAAATATAAGTCACATACAATCATGCGTTTCGAAATGGCGACTGTTTGAAAATTTCAAACCTAAATTACTCAAAAGCCGTACATTTTATCAAAAAAATGTCAAGATACTTTTTTGTAGCTCTTTTAATTCCCTATCCGATGGTGGAACTGTCAAAAGAATCGGTAAAACACCCTCTTCATAAACCCTTTCATCATTTGTACGTGAATACGTAGGCTACTGTATTAATTTAAGCAAAAAAATTCAGTGTTCCGTTTAAATCTTATCAGTATTTACAATTGATTTTGAAAGTCCACACAATTTACGTTGATTCAGTTTTTTTTCCCAATATTGATTACGTATTTATGCCGCAAGATCAAGGTGCAAGCCGAACGAAGAAGTGTGTGAGCCTTGGAGGCTTGGGTGCAAACAATTTCTACTGATATATTTCGTACACGCAGGTAGATATTCAGCGCCTTCGAGAGTAGACCAATTTCCAAAATGGTTGCTTGAAACCTTGAAACATATTAACCTAGTTTTGGAAATTCGTTCAACTCGCGTGAGCGGTTCAGCGCGTGATCGAATTATTTCCAATGCAACAATTACCAAATTTTGAGTTACGCAATTTTGGGCCTTTTTATTTGAATACGTTCTCTATTGCTGAAAAACGTGACTATACTACTATAGTTACAGTAAACAAATCGTTTGAAATTATGGAAGTTCATTTCAGATTAGTATGGACTCGAACCAATTGACATTTCTCCATTTGCTTTCCATTGACTTCCTTAATTAACTTTACACGCTATATATAAGGATATAAGCCGACATATATAAAGTCACTTGCTATGGATATGTAGGTCCACGGAGCAGCAAATATTTCTGAGCAGCGTGGGTTTTTATACCTGTTTCAAACAGTCGTTCCATTCCATTCCCTCATAAAGAAACTAAACTTATATCAACTAACGATACCTATGTCAAACAGGTGTTTGAAGCACATGCCATTAAACTTTTATATTTGTTTAATTACGTTTGGAATTTAGTCAGCCCCATCCTTGTAGCTGGACTGGGCAGAGAAATAATAAAAGGTTGTTAGAGATGTAGAGGAATGAATATTTAAAGTGAAACCTCATTAGCGATGCCCATGCATACGCTTTTACTTTCTCACTATACTATAGTATAGAGAAAGTATAGTGATCGCAAAAAAATCGATGTTGAGATTTTTGAGGAAAAATTCGTTTTGGGACCCCCTGAGTCCAAAAAAAGTGGTTTTTACAAAATGTCTGTCTGTATGTCTTTATGTCTGTATGTATGTATGCATGTAAGCCTATACAAAGTAAGAGCAAAAACTATTCAATCGATTTCAAACAGATTTGCACCAAACATGGCAAGTAGGCCTGCATAGATGCACGAAAAACGGTTTTGAATAATTTTGAAAAACAGCCCCCTTTTTGGCAAGAAAACCCCCAAAAAATCAGTTATTATTTTTTTATAAAAAAAACGGCTCTAACGATTTTGATAAAATTTGGCTTATTTTTAGCCTATATTGTACCCTACCGTATGCAAAAATCCGGATCTTTCTAAAAATTCTCGTTTAGCTAATAATAATAACTGATTTTTGGGGCTTTTTTGGCGATAAATGGGGTTGTTTTTCAACAATGTTTCAAAACCTTTTTTCGTGCATATATACTTGCCCAATTGACGTGTTTGGTGCAAATTTGTTCGAAATCGATCGAATAGTTTTCTCTCTAGATAATAACAATAATATTTATTAGTTAATCTCTTACTTTAATAAAAAATCACCTCTCCTACCCCACCCTACAAGTCACATTGAATCTGTTTAATAATTTAAATATGTTTGTGAGAAAGTATGTGCCAGTTCCTGATACCGTTTGTTTGGTTATTACGTAGGCCTATATATTTTCATTAAAAAGGTTTAACTCTATAAGTGTACTTATTGTTTATAAATAACCTGCATACTTTAATAACGAGAACTTTAAATGTTTAAGGGTTGTTTAGGACAAATGAGATAGTTAAAAGGTCGGTGATGGGTTGTGCTTTAAGGGGAACATAGTTTTTAAATAAACTCCTGGTAATGTCTAAAAAAATATGTATTTAAAATTGCAAGAAAGCAAAGTGTTTTAGCGGAAAATTTCCCATGAGATAGCATTTTTATAAATTGTAAATTTTCTTTCCATTTTCCGGAAAATGCAAGACAAAAATGCAAGCATACATTTATATGCTGTTTTTTTTAACTGTTAATATATCAACAAATAACAGTGAATAATTTAAAAACTGTGAAGAAGAAAACGTGAACGAGAAAACAAATGAAAGAGGAGTCACGATTAATTTAAACGTAAGTAAAAGGTAAAAGAGATAACCAGAAAGAAGATTGATAGAGGTGTAAATATCAGTGAAAGTAGTGTCTCCACCAAAGTTGTTTCAAGCAGCTGTAAATCATGTCCTTCTAAACATCTGCTCTGTCTACAAACTTCAAAACATTTAAGGTAAATTTAAGAATATGTCGAAACTCTCAACAATTAATTAGTCTATATAAATAAAAATGTAAATGTTCGTTTGTTCAAAATCTTAAATCTCCGGAAGTTCTTCACCGATTGCTTTGGAATTTTGGCACAAAATGTATTTGAATACCCGCGTGATTTTACAAACTTTATGAAAAACAACGCCAATTTTAGACGTAAAAACAACACAAACTACAATAAATATTTTATGGCAATAGGAGCGCAATACTAAATAATAAATAAATATGTTTACCATTGATACAGTAATCAGCTGTTTGCTCTAATAATTCCATTAACAGCTGATTTCGCACTTTGAAGCAATTATTTGTATTTCTAACTTTTAGGTTATGTTTTTATTAAAGTGTAAACCTGAGCCTCACTGGTTCTTTTAACCTTTATTAAAAACTGCTGTTACAAAATATACGAAATAATTCGATTTGAACATTTAACATTATTTACCGTCTTAGCTTTGGGATTATTATTAATCCTTCACCTTTATTATAAAGAAAACATAACATGATTATGTGTATAGAAGGTTCCAGCAGGGTTGGCGTGCGAAGCACGGAGGGGTTTCCCCTAGTGTATATCGATTTCTGGGATAATACTGATTTCATTTTGTATTAATATAAAACATTATTTAGTTTAACTTACTAAAGCTCCTTTAAGAACTAAGGCTGATTATACAATGTGAAAACAAAATAATTCGACCACGCAGCTGAACCGCTGACGTGAGTTGAGCAAATTTCCAAAATTAGGTTTATAGGCCTATGTTTTAGGGTTTCAACCAACAATTTGGGAAATAGGTCTACTCACGAAGGCGTTGAACAGCTGTATGTGTGTACGCAATATATTAGTAGAATTTGTTTCCTCCAAGTAGCCTCGCGAGTTTGCACTACTTGGCTTCGAACCGGGTACTTTTATGGTATTTTACGTTTTGATCGATTTTGGGGGAACCAAGCGAGCTATAAGGTCGCGTAAAAAAACAAAATGTGCAGAATAACATCCTACATTTATATTTTTAGAAAAAACTCCAAAACAATATCATTCTCGTAGTAAAAATCTCAAAAAAATGTTACTTCCTGTCAAAAAACGTACTTTTGTTTGATGGATTTTTTTTCTAACGAACTCGTGCGAGGTACATAGACAATTAACGCGTGTACCAAATTTGGACCAAATCGTACTTAAAATGCGGCCGCTAAAGTGCGAGCACATATATATATGATTTTTAATGACACCCCAAAACGTGTTCTGGGGACCATGATCGGTGCTCATTTGCTACTCCCGACCTTGGGTCTCACCATAAGGGCCACTGAAATAACTCATTTTTCCTATGGAAATTCGCTAATAAGTAATGAAATATATTAATTTAGGTACTGTTTCCAAATATGCAAGACTCAAAAGAGTTTTTATTGTTTTTGTTATACTAAATTATTCCTGATTATAATGCGTAAATTGTAGGATAAATTTTGTCGGCCATAATTAACTGTGTAAGCTGAGTGAAGAAAGCGGTTGGCGTGCGAAGCGCGCAGGGTTCTCCCCTAGTTGTAAATCGCGTTTAACTACGGAAATATTTTATTTACGGAAGCTGTAAATAATGTTATTCGGTTGCAAATAATTCATTCAATGAAAACGGTAAAGTGTAAAATGGTCAAGGTTGATGCTGCAGGCGCTTTCAGCTTCAAGTTCGTAACCTCACACTGCCTCGTGAACTTGACCTACGGTAGATTCCCGCACGATTCCGTCAGTGGGCAGACTAAAACAAATTGTAGAATCGTTTCCGTATTGCTGCGTTTATTCCCGCTGAAGATTAATTTCAGAATTGATTTAATAACTCAAATTGTCTGTGAACTCGTTTTTAGAAAATCGCTGAACACAGGATGTTATTGCTTAAATTATTGGTTGCGTACAAAGTATACGTTCGGAAACATATCAGACGTACAGATTTGTTTACTTATTAGCGAATTTCCATAGGAAAAATGAGCTATTGCAGTGGCCCTTATAGTAAGACCCAAGGTCGGGAGTAGCAAATGAGCACCGATCTTGGTCCCCAGAACACGTTTTGGGGTCTCATTAAAAATCATATATATGATGTATATATATGTGTGTTCGCACTTTAGCGGCAGCATTTAAAGTCCGGTTTGGTTCGAATTTGGTACACATGTTGGTTGTCTACGTCGCTCGGACAAGTTCGTTAGCCAAAAAAAATCCAACAATCGGAACCTACGTTTTTTGACCGGAAGTAACTATATTTTGAAATTTTCCTGCGAGAATGAATGTTTTTTTTTAGTTTTTTCTACAAATATAAATGTAGGATGTTATTCTGCACATTTTTTTTTACGCGACCTTATAACTCGCTTGGTTCCCCCAAAATCGATCAAAACGTAAAATACCATAGAAGTATCCGGTTCAAAGCCATGTGGTGGATTCTACCGTGGGTTTGGCGTGCGAAGCACGCAATGCATTGTGTATTGAAGATACTCCTAAAATGCGCAATGACGTGCAAAGCACGCAATGCATTGTGTATTGAAGATAATCCCAATATGCGTAATGGCGTGCGAAGTATTTTGCAGCTATTCAGCACAGTCGTGAATAGACCTATTTCCCAAATTGTAGGTTGAAACCCTAAAACATAGGCATATAAACTTAATTTTGGAAATTTGCTCAACTCACGTCAGCAGTTCAGCTGCGTGGTCGAATTATTCAATACGTTTACACTCCTTTACTTCAAGTGTCTTGTAGACTACTGCCCATCCTATATTAAAAACATTTTATGATCGAACTTATAATAATAGTTTTAGATGGTAGTACTTTCGTTTTTGTAAATTTTGCAAAGAATAAAAACTTTGGATAAATTTAACAATTTACTTTTAATATTTACAAAGAACTACTTGAACTAGTTAAGTGACGTGTTGTTGGAGCTGAAAATTAAATAAACTAACAAAACAAAATTACATAAATTAATATCTATAAAAGAAGAAGGAATGACTGACAGATTCATAATCAACGGACAGCTTGAACTAGAGCCTTAAAATGTTCAGGGTATCATTATACCACTGTGTAGAAAAACACTAAGAAGGGATTTTGTAAAATATTGATTTTAATTGTTGAAAAAGATAAAAATACGGCAGCTAACTCTCAGCCCTATAACAGATGAAACAGCTGGTGAATTGAATTAAAACCTTAACAAAACAATTATATTCTTAACCAACTTACGTTTGTTGAATGCATTTACATTGATTGCCATAGCAACTAATTTAGAATGTTATTTTAATTTATAGTAGTATATTAATATTTTTTAGTAAATAGTTTATTAATTTTAAACCAAAATGTTTTAGGTTATGTTAATAAAATAAAAACAAACACAAACAAAAATAATTCGACCACGAAGCTGGACCGCTGACGTGAGTTGAGCAAATTTCCAAAATTAAGTTTATATGCCAATGTTTTAGGATTTCAACCAACAATTTGGGAAATAGGTCTACTCACGACGGCGTTGAACAGCTGTCTGTGTGTACGCAATATATTAGTGGAATTTGTTTCCTCCTAGTGGCCTCGCGAGTTTGGACCACTTGTCTTCGAACCGGGTACTTTTATGGTATTTTACGTTTTGGTCTATTTCGGGGGAACCGAGCGAGCCATAAGGTCGCACATAAAAAAGCAAAATGTGCAGAATAACATCCTACATTTATATTTGTAGAAAATACTCAAAAACAAATTCATTCTTGTAGGAAGAATCCCGAAAAATAGTTACTTCCGGTCAAAAAACGTGCTTCCGATTGTTGGATTTTTTGTCTAACGAACTCGTCCGAGCGACGTAGACAACCAACATGTCTACGAAATTTGAACCAAATCGGACTTAAAATGCGGCCGCTAGAGTGTGAACACATATATATATATGATTTTTAATGACACACCAAAACGTGTTCTGGGGACCATGATCGGTGCTCATTTGCTACTCCCGACCTTGGGTCTTACCATAAGGGCCACTGCAATAGCTCGTTTTTTCTAATTCGTTAATTAAGCCAAATTTAGTCCTTACCTAGGCCCATTTGACCAGTTTGAAATATTTCTTTACCGTATCACATTTTAGTCATATTTTATGACTTGAAAATTAGCTCTCTTTTAGTAAAAAAATCTGTCCTAATGAATCATTATTCCCGTGAAAATATCAATAATCTGTTTGTATTTGCTTCGCTGCGGGGTTGAGCAGGAGGCGGAGCCGCTAGTATTGTATAAAATGTGCAACAGGTCGCTCTCCACACATGATGTTTTTAATTACCTGCAATAACATTTTAACGAAAAAAAGGTTTGCTGAAATAAAGTTTAAAATATTTCTGATAACTGAACTAAACTAAGCACAAAAGCAAGAACCGACTGTGCGTGATAAAACCCTCACAATGAATGTCCTCCTTTGTGCTTTCTTTGTTCGTTAATTTATTACGAGTGGGTCACCGTAATTATTATAAATACCGTAGAATCCATTCAGACTGAATAAACTAACAAGGAAATATTAAAATTAGTGCTATAAAACAAAAATAACAGTATTTCATATAGGGTGTATCCAAATGCAATGCACAAACTTCAGGATATTGTTCCTAGGGTCAAAGTAAACGTAAAATCTATATATATAAAAGCGAAATACCACTCACTCACTCATCACGATTTCTCAAAAACTACCGAACGGATTGAAATGAAATTTGGTATGTAGCTTCCTCTAGGGCCATAAGTGTTCACTAAAAAAGGGTTTTAAAAAATTCGCTATTTTAGGGTAGGTTTGGGGGGAATCAAAGTTATTAAATCAAGATTTCTCCAAAATTACCGAACAGATTGGAATGAAATTTGGTATGTAGCTTCCTCTAGGGCCATAGGCGCTCGCTAAGAAAGGGTTTCAAAAAAAATTGAAATTTTAGTGGGATCAAAGTTATTAAATCACGATTTCTTCAAAACTACCGAACGGATTGGAATTAAATTTGGTAGGTAGCTTTTTCTAGGGTCATAGGGGCTCACTAAGAAAGGGTATGCAAAATTTCTAAATTTTACGAGGGGTTTGGGGGGATTAAAGTTACTAAAATCATCATTTCAGATCTTTTATTATTATGACAATAGTATTTTTATTATTTAAGATCTATATGTATAAAAGCCAAATACCACTCACTGACTGAACACTTAAAAAGAATACAATTACGTTAAAACGACTGAAAATACCAACCACCACGGGCAACGCCGTACGGGTCAGCTAGTGTCATATATATAACCATGGGTATATTTTGTTTGGTTTACCGCTCGTCTGTCTAATTTTATTTTCTCGCTATACTATAGTATAGAGAAAGTATAGTGATCGCAAACAAATCGATGTTGAGTCTTTTGTGGAAATATCCGTTTTGGGACCCTCTGAGTCCAAAAAAGTGGTTTTTACAAAATGTCTGGGAAATTAATCTACTCACAAAGACGCCGAATAGCTGCCTTGGTGTAAGAAATATATCAGTAGAATTTGTTTGTACCTACCGACTTCGACTCACGAGCTCCTTCGTTCCATTTGCGCTTGCACCTCGACCTGTGGCCTCGGGTTATGGACTGCTTGCCACGGATCAGAAGATGTCCCCATGGAAACACCCTCCGCGTGGATTTTAACCGGGTGCTTTTATATGGTATTTTAAGTTTTGATCGATTTTGGGAGAACCAAGCAAGCTATAAGGTCGTGTAAAAACAAATGTGCAGAATAATAACAAAAATTAATTTCTTCAGATAAACTCAAAAAAATTAATTCTAGCACAAAACATCACACAAACTAGTTACTTCTTGTCAAAAAAAAACGTACTCCCGGTTGTTGGATTTTTTTGGCTAACGAATTCATCCGAGCGACTAGACGACCAACGTGTGTACCCAATCGGAATTAATTAACATGCGGCCGTTAGAGTGCGGACACATATATTTATATAAATTTTAATGACACCCCAAAATGAATTCTGGAGGACCATGATCGGTGCTCATTTACTACTACTGACCTTAGGTCTCACCATAAGGTGTTTCCTATGGAATATCAGATGATTATAGAACAGGTGCTTTTCAATACATTTAACTTCTGCACTTATGGTA
>JAGFPH010001027.1:309562-320090 GCA_018207615.1 Philaenus spumarius | reverse complement strand
ATACAATGAAAATACATTGCACTAACTTCCTACAAACTATAAAGATAAAATTATGTAATATTATTTTTAAGTTGTATAAAAAAAAATATTTGCAATTCGATTGCTTAATACAAAGGGATGAAATGGGATAACTACCCTTAAAACTAAATAATAATTTATACACTTATTTTTTCTTTATGCTCAAAAACAGCTGAAAACATTTCACTTCAAATTTCACAATTTTACACATATTAGCAGCAGGATTGTTTAGAGAATATGGTCACTACAAACGGATAGATTAAAATGGGGTAACTACCCCTATACAATGAAAATACATTGATTCCTACAAGATATAAAGCAAGATGTGTGTAGTGACATACAAACCATTTACAATTCGATTTCTTACGTCAAAGTCCTGGATTTGTAATATGTACGTGAAAAATCTTTCTATTCCAAAATCGTTATAAAGAGTGAAATTCTTCACTTAACAAAGTGTTACTTTAGCTTCGGTAGATTGAAGTGAAACTTCTATAACCGAAGATCATTACGAACATCAATCGAAAGACAAATAGAACAAACTTTGTGCAACTACATATTACCTACATGAAAACCCTTTTATGTCAGAACCATTATATTTATCGTAACTATGAGAATTTTTTAAGTAATCCTGTGAATGTCTCACATTGATTATTAGAAATTGAATGACTTTTGAACATTGGTTTTTGAAGTGAAAACTTCTTTAGATGCACCGAACACTATTTGGGTGAGGTAAAATATTCGAACTCACGATACGCGTCTTAAAATATGACGTTTTGCGTTCGTCTATAATGTCTTCTTCCTCATTGTTTTACACACGTACAGAAGTTTAATGTAACAGCTGATCGTAAAAGATGCAGAAATCTATGAAACAAAATGGGCAACGGTAAATTCAAATGCGCAAACTCAATATCTGTATTGATTTAGTCACGTCACGCTACCGATGAAATGGACATTCCACTCACTAAATTTGTAACGTGTGTTAAATTAGTGTACTTGGCGATAATTCTAAAATGGACATGTTGCTGTCTCATTTGTTTTAATCTCTAAATTTACCATGGTAATGAATGTAACTGCATTAAATAAACGTTTGTTAGATGATTTATAGGCCTAACCTAAAATTACCCATGAAATTGGCATTGCGCTTAATAATGTCGTAAGTTGTGTTAAATTAGTGTACTTGGTAATACCTTTAAAACTGACATAGTGTTTTTTTTTTTTTTTTTAATGTCTAAATTTGCTAACTTGGTTGTTATGGTTAATGAATTGAAATGCATTAAAGAAACGTGTGCTGGTACTGTACAGGCTTAAAGTAAAATTATTTTGGTAAACTTTTAATACAAATTAGCTGTTTAATTTAAATATTTAACAATAGATATAATAAAGTAAGACTGCCTCGAGGATGTTCAAGAAACCTGTGTTTGGTTCAGCACATAAGTAAAAACTGTCATGAATATAAATCGTTGGTTATATTGGTTTAATCCGAAATTTGGTCATTATTTTTATCTTGTCCCATTTAAAATTGAAATCTAAAAAATTAAAATAACATAAACATGTTTGCCTATAGTCTATAGATTTTATTTTGTTTTTGTTTTTTAAATTTCAATTTTAAACGGAACAATATAAAAATAATGATCAAATTTCGGATTAAACTAATATAACCAACTATTTGTATTCATTACAATTTTCACTTCTGTCGGCAGTCCCACGACTACTTTCTTTTACTTTCTCACTATACTATAGTATAGAGACAGTATAGTGATCGCAAAAAAAATCGATGTTGAGATTTTTGTGGAAATATGCGTTTTGGGACCCCGAGTCCAAAAAAGTGGTTTTAAAAAAATGTCTGTCTGTATGTGTGTCTGTCTGTATGTCTCTATGTATACAAAGCTAGAGCGAAAGCTATTCGATCGATTTCAAACAAATTTGCACCGTACATATATCAAGTAGTCCTGTATGGATGCACGAAAAACGGGTTTGAAAATTTTTGAAAACGACCCCCTTTATGGACAAAAAACCCCCCAAAAAATAAGTTATTATTTTTTTTATTAAAAAAACGTCTCTAACGATTTTGATCAAATTTTGCTTATTTGTAGACTTTATCATATACAAAAAACCGCATCTTTCTAAAAATTCTTGTTTAGCTAATAATAATAACTGATTTTTGGGAGTTTTTGGCCGATAAAGGGGGTTGTTTTTCAAAAATTTTCAAAACCTTTTCTCGTGAATCTATACAGGCCTAATAGACGTGTTTGGTGCAAATTTGTTCGAAATCGATCGAATAGTTTTCTCTCTAGCTAATAATAATAATATTTATTAGTTAATCTCCTACTTTAATATCACCTCTCCTACCCCACGTACAATTATGAAGTCACAATGAATCTGTTTAGTAATTTAAATATGTTTGTGAGAAAGTATGTGCCAGTTCCTGGTACCGTTTATTTTATTTCGAATTAAAACTAGGATACAGGTAGAGCAGTGAAGCGTTCTAATCGGTAATCAACAATCCTATATATTTACAATTTGTGACTCTGAAGGATACATTTCTATCAGCAAATGTTGTAACTAAAACACTTTATTGGCTAACTACTTTACACAGTGAAAGTTTAAAGAAGAAGCCGTCAATTATTGAAGGATGAATAAAACACAGATAAATATTTTCCATATCGAAACCGGTTAGTACCAGTAGAAGATATAGTTTACAGGAATCAGAGTAGTTATTGGAAAGCTGTTGACATTTGTATTGATTTAAAAATTGAAGCGTTAACTGCAAATTAAATGCTCGAAATTTATGGTTAATTTATCCTATTACTTTAAATGAGAAATTCTTGTATCTACCTTTGTATCTTTGTTTCTGTCGCGGATCTCGAAAACGGCTCTAACGAATTCAAAGAAATTTTGTATTTAGGTGTAGTTTTGATTTTTAAGTACACCCATATAGTTGCATTTCGTGTAAAAACGCAATTTTTTGAGAAAATATAATTAAAAGTTGAAAAATTTTAACATAGGGTCTTATGGGTTGCCTTGTTGGTTACAAAATAACAACGAAATAGTAAATAAAGCGATCAAAACAGCTGATTATAAACAAGCCAATTTATACTGTTTTAGCACGTTGGAAATAGAGTGGAATAGAACTGAGATTGAGTATTATCCAAAATCAGCTGTTCGTTGGATAATTTTTAATTATTACTGTTAAAAAAACAAGCTAATTTATAATGTTTTAGCACGTTGTAACTGGAATAAATTGGGCCTGATTTAACAATTTATTTTGTCAAAAAAAGGTAATCTTGGCAAAGATGGATACTTTCTAATAGTCAATTTTGTAATATAGGCCTGGCTCATTTCTGAAACATGATATTGAGGTTATGTTAATCCTGCAATAATGTTTACTGTATTTACCCTGGTTTCAAACCTTTAGTTGACAGAAGATAGTACAGAACTAGGACTAAAATCGTAATGAAAGCCTCTCACGTTTCTAAAGCATGTATTTGAGGTTATAATTAATCTTGTAATTACTGTTAATAAATAGCCTGGTTTCATAATTTTACAAACCTATGTACAAACGAGCCAAAGATTAACGAGATTCTTTAGCGAATTTTCCAACTGCGAGCGAAGCGAAGCGTCAAGGGGCAGAGCCCCTAGTAGGTTTTAAACAACATAATCGAAAAGCAGTTATTGTTTTCGTCTCTCTTAGAATCGATTACTTTTCCCCACGTTGATTAAGTGTCTCTTATAATAACATAGCCTATATTAAAAATTCAATTTAGTAGACTACTTATTACGTTTGTATGATAAAAAGAAAGAAAGCAATCGTCGGACTGCCGTTAAAAGTGAAAACTTAAATGAATGTAAATTGTTGGGTAAAAATATTGCTTCAATCCGAAATTTGATCATCATTTTTATCTTGTCCCATTTAAATTAGAAATATAAAAAATAACATAAACATTTATAAATATATATATATATATATATAACAATATAACTAACGATTTAATATTTATGACCGTTTTCAATTCGGTACTGAATCAACACAGGTTTCTTGAAAACCTTCGCGAAAGGCTTACTTTATTATAATTTTAACATCTGTTGTTAAATATTAAAGTTAAACAGCTAATTTGAATTAAAAATTTAAGAAAATAATTTTAGGTTAGGCCTATACAGAACCAGCACACGTTTCTTTAATCCATTTACATTCATTAACCATAACAACCAAGTTAGCAAATTTAGACATTTAAAACACTATGTCAGTAACCGTAACTAATAATAATTCACACTGAATTGATCTTGTAAATAAATATAACACACAATAATAAACCGTCTCACCTTTACTCGACTTCTTGGTAGGTATCTCAAACTGGATATACGCATTTACGCAACGAAGGAAAAGTACAACAAAATTTAAATGAGATTTTAATGCAGTTTGATTGACTTTTTCTTGGCCCGAGGTAGGGAGTTCAGTTTGAGGTAATTCAGAGCTAAACACATATTTTCCGTCCAATAATTACACCACTGCTTGACCTTTTATCAAAGAGGCTCCTTTCTTTTTTACTCATTATAGTCTCAAATGTAAAATGTGAAATTACGATTCCCGCTTTTGTGAGAAGTGAACTTAATCAATTTTCGAAGTGAAAACTGCTTTAGGAGCACGTTTTGGATGCGGTAACACGCTTTTATTTTCCTCGATAATGTCTTCTTATTCATTGTTTTACACACGCAGTAAACTAAACCAAACGTTTAATGTAACAGCTGATGACGAAAGAAGAAAAAATCTATGCAACAAAATGGGCAACGGTAAATTCCAATGCGTAAACTAAATAGCTGCATGGATTCACGTCACGCTACCGATGAAATGGACATTGCACTTTTTAATTTTATAAGTTGTGTTAAATGAGTGTACTAGGTGATACCTCTAAAATTGACATAGTAAATTCTCTTTTTTTACGTATAAATTTTGCTTACTAGGTCGCTATGGTAACGCATTAAAGCCGTATAGAAACGTGCGTTGACATTTAAACAACAAATATTAATAAACGGTATCAGGAACTGGCACATACTTCCTCACAAACATATTTAAATTATTAAACAGATTCACTGTGACTTCATAATTGTAGGTGGGGTAGGAGAGGTGATGTATTAAACAAAAAATACATAGGTGGGGTAGGAGATTAACTAATAAATATAATTATTATTATCTAGAGAGAAAACTATTAAAACGATTTCAAACAAATTTGCACCAAACACGTCAATTAGTCCTGTATAGATGCACGAAAAAAGGTTTTGAAACATTTTGAAAAACAGCCCCCTTTATGGCCAAAAAACCCCCCAAAATCAGTTATTATTATTAGCTAAACGAGAATTTTTAGAAAGATATGGTTTTTTGCATATGGTAGGGTACATTAAGGGCTACAATTAAGGCAAATTTTATCAAAATCGTTAGAGCAATTTTTTTATAATAACTGATTTTTTGGGGGTGTTTTAGCCAAAAAGAGGGTTTTCAAAATTTTCCAAAACCTTTTTTCGTGCATCTATACTGGCCTAATTGACATGTTTGGTGCAAAATTTGTTCGAAATCGATCGAATAGTTTTCTCTCTAGCTTTGTATACATACAGAAATACAGACAGACATTTTATAAAAAACTCTTTTTCGGCTCAAGAGGTCCCAAAACGGATATTTAAACAAACATCTCAACATCGATTGTTTTTGCGATCACTATACCTTCTCTGTACTGTAATATAGTGAGAAAGTAAACATCGGTCAACCGCTTTTGTTTCTTCGTGTTAAAGCACTTCTTCTTTATCAGTGGCTGAAATTTCGCTAAAAGTTTAGTAAAAGCTTGTTTTTGTGTATTTTTCTTTTTACTTTCTCCCCCTATACCATAGTATATGGAGAAAGTATTGTATTCGTCAAAATTTTCAAGTTTGATTTTTTTTTATACATCCGTTTTGGGTACCCCAAATACTAATAAACGCTACCAGGAACTGGCACATACTTTCTCACAAACATATTTAATTTATTAAACAGATTCATTGTAACGTTTTAATTATAGGAGGGGTAGGAGAGGAAATACATTAAATTAGGAGAGTAACGAATAAAATTTATTATTATTATTAGTTAGAGAGAAAACTATTCTTTCGATTTCGAACAAATTTGCACCAAACATGTCAATTAGGCCTGTATAGATGCACGAAAACAGGTTTTGAAAACCTTTTATTATTATTATTATTATAGTCAGTTATTATTATTATTGTTATTAGGTAAACGAGAATATTTAGAAATATGCGGGTTTTTCATATGGTAGGGTACATTAAGGGCTACAAATAAGCCAAATTTTATCAAAATCGTTAGAGCCGATTTTTATAAAAAAATAATAACTGATTTTATGGAGTTTTTTTATCCAAAAAGGGGATTTTTTTTCAAAAAATTTCAAAACTTGCATCTATACAGGCCTAATTGACGTGTGTGGTTCAAATTTGTTCGAAATCGATCGAATAGTTTTCTCTCTAGATAATAATAATATTTATTAGTTAATCTTCTACTTTAATAAAAAATCACCTCTCCTGCCCCACCCTACGAGTCACAGTGAATCTGTTTAATAATTTAAATGTGTTTGTGAGAAAGTATGTGCCAGTTCCTGGTACCGTTTTTTTTTTAAACAAGTTAACTCAGATTTACGAAAGATAGGCCTACATAACTTACTCTACTAGGTCTGATCTTTGCGCAGTCCAAGTAGCCTAAAGTAACCTAAACACAGTTTCTTCGTTTTTCTTCAACTAATCTATGGGAAAGTAAACTGAATAAATATGAAAGCGAATACTAGTATCGGTTAGATAGACCATCTACCGACATCCACCGCGCGACACTAGAAAGAAGAAAGTTTACAACTATATAATAACCGTAATATTTTCATTTCGAATAGGCCACGGTTACTTTCGCTTTCCTTTAAATTGTACGTACCACGTGTGATATATTGGCAATAAACCTGGGATAATAGGATTTTAGCGTATTGCGTTTTAAAGCATTTAACGAACACTACATCGCTTGTATCAGTATTATTACACTTGTAAAATATACGTATTGTTAAAGCATGACTTGCATGAGCTGACCTTGACCTTGCTTTTAATACTTTCATTTTATAATAAACATTAACTAAAGTAAATTGCTTAACTTCCGTAAATATATAATACTAGCTAACCCGTGCGAATATTTCGCATGTTAGGAGTTATTAGGCCTGCTATATTTAAGGACTAGCTGACCCGGCAATGCTTCGCTATTGCATAATTATTTTGGTGAAATAAATGCGACAAATAATCGTGATTTAGTAACTTAGACCCCCAAACGCCCCCCCCCCCTAAGATTTTGATTTTTTTAAACCCTTTCTTAGTGAGCACCTATGGCCCTAGAAGAATCTACATACCAAATTTCATTCCAATCCATTCAGTAGTTTTGGAGAAATCTAGATATTTAGTTAATTTGATCCCCTCCCCCCCAAATCGCCACTAAAATTTCGAATTTTTTCAAACCCATTCTTAGTGATTGGGCCTAGAGGATTCCACCTACGGCCCTAGAGGAAGCTACATACCAAATTTCATTTCAATCCGTTCGGTAGTTTTTGAGAAATCGTGATGAGTGAGTCAGTGAGTGAGTGAGCGAGTGAGTGAGTGGTATTTCGCTTTTATATATTATATAGATTTTTACTCTAAATTGAAATGAAAGTAAATTAATTTAAGTATAGGGCAGTATTTACATAACCAAACTATCTGTTGGTAGCATTCTGATTAAATATGCCAATCCTATGAAGAATCATACTCAAAAGAACATGCAAGCTTTAAGTTTAAACTAATCTATCTATACATAATTAATTTGCTAGGGGTTATTTTGTGAGTAGAACTCCTCCTAGAGTTTTTAACCGATTTTGATGTGTTTGGTGTCATTTTACAGAGCTCACTCTGAAGTTGTGCTTCCCTTAAAATGAGCTCAATGTATGTTAAGGGTTTCGCCCCAGTGGCCCTCAAAGTTGCCATGTTAATCTTATGGAAGGTCAATCTTAATGAAGAAGAAGAAAGATTTCTTTTGATTTTATCAGGGGCACAAAAAACAGCTGTTCGTATGAAAAGCTTAAAACAGCTGATTTTGATCAACAGCTGATTTTGATCAACAACTGATTTGGATCAAAAACTGAATATAATTTTAGGTTAGGTAAATCAAGCAATAGCGAAGCATTGCCATGTCCACTAGTTTATCATTTAAAATGGAAAGAAAGACTGCAACTTTAAACACCAAACATCAAGGTTTATTATTGACAAAAATCTTGTAAGTTGTTATAATTACGTTTATTTAAAACATCTTCTTTTTCTTCGTGTGATAGTACTTGTTCGTTAACGTGTAAGGTCCATAGGGTTATACTTTGAAGGCGGTGATTATACTTTGTCTGGTGGTTATACATTTACATCAATTAAATACATTTGTTTAGTGGGGGACAGGAAGAGCAATTAGTTCGCTTATTAATTACTAAACTTTAGGAGCTATTATTGTTAACTGCTATAAACAGATAATGATTACGGTTTCAGAGTTACAATCCATGGTTATATTATTTATGGAACTGTTTTATCTATATATATAAAAGCGAAATACCACTCACTCGCTCACTGACTCACTCATCACGATTTCTCAAAAACTACGGATTGAAATGAAATTTGGTATGTAGCTTCCTCTAGGGCCATAGGTGCTCACTAAGAAAAAGTTTGAAAAAATTCGAAATTTTAAGGGATGTTTGGGGGATCAAAGTTATTAAAAAACGATTTCTTCAAAACTACGGAACGGATTGGAATGAAATTTGGTATGTAGCTTCCTCTAGGGCAATAAGTGTTCACTAAAATAGGATTTTTAAAAAATGGAAATTTTAGGGGGATTTGGGGGGGTAAAAATTACTAAATCACGATTTCTCCAAAACTACCGAACAGATTATAATGAAATTTCGTATGTAGCTTCCTCTAGGGCCATAGGCGCTCGCTAAGAAAGGGTTAAAAAAAATTCGAAATTTTAGGGGGTTTGGGGGGATCAAAGTTATTAAATCACGATTTCTTCAAAACTACCGAACGGATTGGAATGAAATTTGGTATGTAGCTTCCTCTAGGGCCATAGGTGCTCACTAAGAAAGGGTATGGAAAATTTCGAAATTTTAGGAGGGGTTTGGGGGATCAAAGATACTAAAATCATAATTTCAGATCTTTTATTATTATAACAATAGTGCTTTTATTATTTAAGATCTATATATAAAAGCCAAATACCACTCACTGACTGAACACTAATACCAGCCACCACGGGCAACGCCGTACGGGTCAGCTAGTTAAATACATTTGTTCAGCGGGGGACAGGAAGAGCAAATAGTTCGCTTATTAATTACTAAAGTTTAGCAGGTATTATTGTTAACTGCTAGTAAAGAGATAATGATTACGGTTTCAGACTTACCATGGTTATATTATTTATGGAACAGTTTTATTAAGATATATTAAGGAAATAAGTGTAAAACGATACTAGTCTTCCAGTATTGGCCTATATCCAGACGAGTACTGGAACAAGAATGCCAAAGCATTACGTGAAATCCTATACCCACAATGTATGATTAATGATTACTTATGCTAAAGATTTTATCGTCACTACGAGAAATAGGTCAGGTCACATGTACCCGATGGATAAACGGCTAATTGATCAACTTGTTAACCAACTTATGACTGACACATGCAACATTTGTTTATCAACTTGTTACACGGCTAACGAGGTTCAAAGGCCGAGACGTAGCTCGTAGCGACCTAGAGGCTTCATAATTCTAATTAAATAATTAATTAATAAGTCAGATTTTACAAGCGAGGCAACCAGTTCCTCAGCAATATGTTGATAGTTGGACTATATATAAGAGCGATATATTATATGGTCTCAGCATGCGGATGCGTTATGCGTTACAGGTATGTGATGAGATAAACTACTGGACGTGAACGAGGCACTACCGATGTCTATAGATTAGGTTCCAAGATACTGGTTTACAAGCTAAACATTTCGTTGCACAATTCCGTTGAGTTAGGATCCAGGAAGCACATTTTTATAACGGATCTATTATAATAAAACGGAAGACAGTTGTGAAATGCATGTGTTGTTTATCGTTTCAATAGGGTTGAGCATCGATGGCCGGTGTTTTCAAAAACATCGCTGTTTTCATGTCGATGATCGATGTTTTTTATATCGATGGAAATCAACCGATTATTACTCTACATCGATGATTCTCATCGACATCGATGTTTTTAAATACTTACAGTATTGTCTGTGTATTTATTTTGTTAAATTAATCACGAATTGACATACTGAGTTTGACATTAATTAAGAACAGAACCTTGTTTTCAATAAACATCATTATATAAATGTAATATTTACGTTTTGTATAAATTAGTTGACACGTTCACTGCTAAGGACGCACATGTGAGCTTGACACTGAACACTATGAGAAGCGGCCGACGCACA
>JAGFPH010001027.1:272308-307477 GCA_018207615.1 Philaenus spumarius | reverse complement strand
GGGGGATCAAATTTGTTAAAAAACGATTTCTTCAAAACTACCGAACGGATTGGAATAAAATTTGGTATGTAGCTTCCTCTAGGGCCATAGGCGCTCGCTAAGAAAGGGTTTAAAAAAATTCTAAATTTTAGGGGGGTTTGGGGGATCAAAGTTATTAAATCACGATTTCTTTAAAACTACCGAACGGATTGGAATGAAATTTGGTATGTAGCTTCCTCTAGGGCCATAGGTGCTCACTAAGAAAGGGTATGAAAAATTTCAAAATTTTAGGAGGGGTTTGGGGGGATCAAAGTTACTAAATTCATAATTTCAGATCTTTTATTATTATGACAATAGTGCTTTTATTATTTAAGATCTATATATATAAAAGCCAAATACCACTCACTGACTGAACACTTAAAAAGAATACAATTACGTTAAAAAGACTGAAAATACGAACCACCACGGGCAACGCCGTACGGGTCAGCTAGTATATGTATATGTATACAGTGTTCATAAAGTCCTTTAACCTCCCTCATTATTTTCGGTACTGAAAATAAGTTAACAAAACTTTGTAATCTTGTGTTGCATAACAGGAAACATTTTTTGACATATCTGACCCTCTATGATAATAATTTCAAATATAAAGGTAGGTCATGTAATACACCATTGAAAATCTTGTTAAAAGAGAAACAGAACGCAAACTAGAGCTTTATAACAAAGTAATTGACAATCAAAGTTCTGGTAAACTATATGTTTAATATAACACCAAAGTAAGTTCTTGTCTATAAAAAAAAAAACATTTCAACCTTGTCTTCATTTGTAAAAAGGCAAAACTGAATGCTACCACAACAAATATCAGGGAAAAAAATTAGGAAGTACTGCTATCCTATCAGTACATGAAAAGTGGTGCTTATCAGTTACGCATACAGTAGAGAAAGTCAGCAGCAAAGGTTGTATTCCCGGTTACAATTACACCCCCCCCCCCACATAGAAACTCAGATAAATAATTAGCGGTACGTACTGTACTAAATTTATTTACAGTTTATATTTTTTTAAATGTGTTACATTTAACCTCAACCTACAACTTACTTATTTTTAATATTACAAAATTAATAACCTGCTTTAATGTTATGATAAAAGTAACATTTTCAACAACATTGATTGTCCATTACTTCGAAACGAAGCAAGATAATAAGCTCTAGTTTAGGAACTTGTGTCCTGTTATGGATACATACAAAGTTTTGTTAACTTATTTTCAACAACAAAAATAATAAATGGGATTAAAGGGACTTTATGAGCACTCTGTATATGTGTTTGCACTCTAAGGCCGCTTTGAAAGTTTAATTTTGTTCAAATTTGGTACACACGTTGGTATTCTAAGTCGCTCGTATATAGCCTACGAGTAGTTTTTTACACGACCAAATAGCCCGTCTGATTCTCCTACAAACGTAACGCCGTAACATATTGTTTTCTTACTAGAATAAAAATGTGTATGCGTGTTCTAGTTCAACCAACCATGTATTCAGAACGAATTGAATTAGTTTTATTGGCGGCCCTGAAAAGGGCCAAATAAAAGTACCATTAAAAGCGAGTTTATTCACTGCGAAGCAGTCCATAATCCGAGGCCACCCGGCTGAATGTTTCCGCTGCGAGCGGAACGAAGAAGCGTTTGAGCCAGGACTGGAGGCTGATGTGCAAACAAATTCTACTATTACATGTCATACACCAAGGCAGCTATTCAGCGCCTTCGTGAGTTGACCGATTTTCCAAATCGTTGAAGCCCTAAAACATATCTTAATTTTGTAAATTCCCTCAACTCACGTCAGCGGTTCAAGCCGCGTGGTCGAATTGTGTTGTTACTAAAACCGTGTTTTCAGCAATATTTAAAATTTCTACATCTTCCTATATAAAATAAAATTGTAAAATTTGTTTAAAAATAATGGTTTAAATATATCCAGAAGTAGAACTCTATATTCATAAACGATTACATTAATGTAAGATTTGTTCAATTCTTGAGGTATCTACTTTGCTTCTTCATTTACTTGCTTTGCATACTGTTCTCAACCTTTTTGTATTAAAAATATTGAAACTGTACATAAACCTATACAGCCAACGTGTCAGTCCAAGCGCGTACTAACCTGTATTAAAGTGCCTACACCGAATACTTATGTACATGCTTTCCAAATTAACCCCACATCTATCCTTATAATTTGATATTATTTCTCAAAGGCGTTTTTTTTTTATGGCAATGCCATATCTCCCTTATTTCTTCATCCAAATTAATCATTTTAAAGCTTATGTTCCCCGCTATTGACGAAAAATAGAATAGCTTGAAATTTAAGTTTTCGTTAAACAAATTTATGAAAAAACCTTAATATGGTTCCTAATGAAAGGCGCCATCTATTAACAATCTGTTTAACTAACATGACAGCTGTTAGTTAGATTGTTTACATTCTATATGCAAGTGTAATCCATCACACAAATCAATCGAATTAAACCAACGTAAACAAAATAAATGTAATTTACTTAATTAAATCAATATATTAAGGCTCGGCAAACCCAGCTACCATAGTGAATTTCAACTCATATTAAACTCAATGTTAAACAGGTAATAAGAATACTGGAGTGATAATGAGCGGAAAATTATTCTGAATGTGTCATTTTAAAGGTTAGGTCAGTCCGAATGTGGATATGTTTTAGTTTTAAAAACTTGTTTTTAACTAATTTGTTCTTTGACTCATCTCAATATCGAAGTTTGCCATTTTTCTTCTTCAATAATGCAAATATGAAAAATGTAAAAAGATCACCGCATTCGAAACTTGGTTACCTTTCAAATATAATTTCAATAATTTTGGATAATTTATGACGAAAAAATCCACGTTATTGTGGAAACATGTACGCGCCGAATTTGTTTTCCTACTCGAGTGTTTAGCCTGCACTCTGGTGATCATCACATGAACTTGTTGCTCGCGGAGGAATACTAGAAAAATAATTCGACCTCTCAGCTGAAACGCCGACGTGAGTTGAGCAAATTTCCAAAATTAAGTTCATAGGCCTATGATTTAGGGTTTCAACCAACAATTTGGGGAATAGGTCTATTCACGACGGTGCTGAATACCTGCAAAACGTGTCGCACGCCATTCCGCATATTGGGAGTATCTTCAATACACAAAGCATTGCGTGCTTCGCACGCCATTCCGAATATTGGGAGTATCTTCAACAAACAAAGCATTGCGTGCTTCGCACGCCAACTCCCGTATTGGAAGTATCTTCAATACACAATGCATTGCGTGCTTCGCACGCCAACCCCCGTATAGAGAGTATCTTCAATACACAATGCATTGCGTGTATACATATATTTATATATATACATATGATTTTTAATGACACCCCAAAACGTGTTCTAGGAACCATGATCGGTGCTCTTTTGCTACTCCCGACCTTGGGTCTTACCATAAGGGCCACTGCAATAGCTCATTTTTCCTATGGAAATTCGCTAACAATATACCCGTTAGTGTTGAATGTGTGAGAGAAAGCTGTGTTTAGTAACACATTGTCACGCATGCACATTTCAGAACGTTTACGTTCAGGGTTACGTCTGTGATTCTCTATTTTCCACCTTTATGAAGCTGCCCTATATTTGCCAGCGGAAGAATGAAACGCACACAAACTCAATGCTAGTAGTGTGCAGGTCTGCCACTTGGAGGGCTGCGGTCAACTCGAGTCACTCCTGTCGAGCCTTAAATCAGGTAAGTAGGCCTACACCTAACTTGCGAAATATTCGCACGGGTCGACTAGTATGTATATATAGTAGAACTATAACAAAGGTGTCTAACACGTTTAGTGTATGAAGTTCAAGGATTAGACGTCCCTGTAGGTCGTGTTCCCTTCACCACCTGCGACCAGTCCACAGGCCATAGATGGTAGTGACACTGTCCGTTGACATGTTTAATCTTCCTTTACCGAGGAATATTCATGCGTTCTATTTGCATGATTCCTATTAGAAGCCGAGACATTGCGGATGGCCTAAGTATGTCAACACAATAATACTATCTCAGATTTGTCGCAGTAAATCATTGTCTTCGAGTACAATAAATCGTCTGTGTGTTCTATGATCCGGTTTCTCTATCCCACGAGTACGCTTTACCATACGTTACCCCGTAGCTATTCAGTGGATCGCTAACGATCCGCCGTACGACTGGATTTAATGAAGTGCAATTGCAGTCCGATAGTACACCATGTCGAATGTACTCGTAAATTCATAGATTTGAGAATCAACTGGAATGTGGCGACTTTAATTATTAACGAATTTCCATTGGAAAAATGAGCTATTGCAGTGGCTCTTAATGTGAGACCCAAGGTAGGGAGTAGCAAATGAGCACCGATCATGGTCCCCAGAACACGTTTTGGGGTGTCATTAAAATTCATATATTATGTATATACATATGTAAATATGTGTTCGCACTCTAGCGGCCGCATTTTAAGTCCGATTTGGTCCAAATTTGGTACACGTGTTGGTTGCCTATGTCGCTCGGACGAGTTCGTTAGCCAAAAAAATTCAACAACCGGTAGTACGTTTTTTGAACGGAAGTAACTATTTTTGCGATTTTTACTACGAGAATGAAATGTTTTTAGAATTTTTTCTACAAATATAAATGTAGGATGTTATTCTGCACATTTTGTTTTTTTACGCGACCTTATAGCTCGCTTGGTTCCCCCAAAATCGACCAAAACGTAAAATACCATAAAAGTAAATGGTTCGAAGCCAAGTGGTGCAAACTCGCGAGGCCGCTAGGAGGAAACAAATTCTACTAATATATTGCGTACACACAGACAGCTGTTCAACGCCTCAGTAGACCTATTTCCCAAATTGTTGGTTGAAACCCTAAAACATACGCATAATATAAACTTTTTGGAAATTTGCTCAACTCACGTCAGCGGTCCAGCTGCGTGGTCGAATTAATTATTATTTGTTTAAGAATAAAAGTAAAACACTTAACATCGAGAACTTGTAAAACTGACCCTTTAAGAACAGTTCAAACATTTTATAATCTATAATTTGTGATACAAAATTATTCTGTAAATGAATATCGGCACATTTTTTGGCCAACTGAAATGTTTTGTGATTGGTAATACTGTAATATACTACAAGTTAAATATTTTGTCTGTGTTTAAGTTTGCATTTTAACTCTTTTATTTCCGTTTTTAGCGAGTTGCCTTAGGAAAGTTGAGTTATTGCAGGTGCCTATTATGATTAGACCTAAGGTCAGGAGAAGTTAATGAGCATCGATCATGGTCCCCAGAATACGTTTTTGGATGTCATTAAAAATTATATACAGAGTGTTCCTAAAGTCCTCCTGCCCCCTCATTACTTTTGTTACTGAAAACAATTTACCAAAACTTTTTATATATCTTGTGTTGCATAACAGGACAAATATTTTGACATATTTGACCCCCTATGATTTTGGGGGGCAAGGGGCAATTTCAAATATAAAGGTAAGTCATGTAATACACCATTGAAAAACTTATTAAAAGAGAAACACAATTGAGCAAACTAGAGGTTAATATCTTTTCAAAGTAATGGACAATCAAAGTTCTGGAAAATAACGTACAACCTACTTATTCCTGATATTAACAAATTAATAACCTGCTTTGATGCTATGATAACAATATCATTTTCCAGAACTTCTATTGTCCATTCCTTTATAACTAAGCAAAATACTAAGCTCTATGTTTCTCTTTTAATAAGCTTTTCAATGGTGTATTACATGACCTACCTTTACATTTAAATTGTTAGCCCTCCTAAGCCGGGCCAAATCATAGAGGGTCAGATATGTCAAAATATTTGTCTTGTTATGCAACACAAGATATATACAAAGTTTTGCTAACTTATTTTCAATAACAAAAATAATAAAAAAGGTGGTTTAAGGGACTTTATGAAAACTCTGTATCTTATCTTCTAAAGCGAGAGATAATTGTCTGTCTGCTAAATGGATCTGGAATCTCCGTCTAAGGATTTTTGATTTTTTGATTTTATATGGGGCTTTTGGCCACGAGAAATCGATTGGAAATGGTCACCAGTCTGGTAAAATTCGTTTTCTACGTCTTTTTATTAAATTAAAAAGTGAAATTTGTCCATTTTAAACAATACAAAGCACAGCTGATGCAAATGTTTTCAATGTCATTACAATAATCATCTGTTTTCTTTTAAACTGTATTTTATTAGAGGTAAGCCTAATGTTGTATCTATTTATAGTTACCATGGCAACGAATACTTCTGCTAAATAAACATACCCTTTATTTAGTTGTTTAATGTTATAGGCCTAACCTAAACGATGTTCACGGAAATTTGCAATAATAGTTATTGACGTGAGCGAACTAGGCCCTAGGCCTAAATCGATATTGAATATTAAACTTTAATTTAGGCCTGACTTATTTCTGAGGCATAGCGTTGAGATTATGGTTAATCCTTTAAACTGTATTTTTATTACAGGTAAGCCTAATGTTGTATATACCCTTTATTTAGTTGTTTAATGTTATAGGCCTAACCTCAAAACTCAATAATCCAATATTTATTTTTGAAATCATAGCCCTGCTTATAATCGAGCTTTAGCTCGGTCTCCTGGTACTATGAAATAATATATAAGGGTTCGAACTCTAATTTCCGCATTTTACATTCGGCTTGAACCAAATTTGGCACGCACATTGGTTTTCTTAGTCACTCGGACGAGTTCGTTAGCTAAAAATTATCCAACAACCGGAAGCACGAATATTTTTGAAATTTTTATTTCTAGAATGAAACTTTTTCTATGGTATTTATCTAAAAAAAATAAATATAAGAGATTATTCTAACATTACATTTTTTATACGACTTTAAAGCCCTTCTGCTTTCCCCGAAATCGATCAAAACGTAAGTACCCTATACTAATTTAAATGGAGGCATCAGCTGATCCAAGGACGTCGGAGGAAGTTGTCTGGTGCGAGCGAAGCGATCATATTCTACGAAGCGGGCAGCTATTCAGTTACTTCGTGACTATTCCAATTTCCCAAACAGTTGGTTGTAACAATAAAACATGTAACTTCATTTTGGAAATTCGCTTAACTCACCTCAGCGGTTCAGCTGCGTGGTCGAATTATTAGCGAATTTCCATAGGAAAAATGAGCTAATGCAGTGGCCCTTATGGTAAAACCCAAGGTCGGGAGTAGCAAATGAGCACCGATCATTGTCCCCAGAACACGTTTTGGGGTGTCATTAAAAATCATTCATATATGTGTACATAAGTGTTCGCACTCTAGCGGTCGCATTTTATGTCCCATTTGATTCAAATTCGGTACACATGTTGGCTGTATACGTCGCTCGGACGAGTTCGTTAGCCAAAAAATCCAACAGTCGGAAGAACGTTTTTTGACTGAAAGTAACTATTTTTTTAGATTGATCCTACGAGAATGGATTTTTCCTTTTTTTCTACAAATATAAACGTAGGATGTTATTCTGCACATTTTGTTTTTTAACTCGACCTTATAGCTTGCTCGGTTTCCCCAGAATCGATCAAAACGTAAAATACCATAGAAGTACCCGGTTCAAAGCCATGTGATGGATTCTACCGTGGGGTTGGCGTGCGAAGCACGCAATGCATTGTGTATTGAAGATACTCCCAACACGGGGGTTGGCGTGTGAAGCACGCAATGCATTGTGTATTAAAGATACTAATAATACGGGGGTTTGTTCAATGCTTCGTTTATTGAAGGCACACCCAATATGCGGAATAACGCAATGCATTGTATATTGAAGATACCCCCAATACGGTGGTTGGCGTGAGAAGCACGCAATGCATTGTGTATTAAAGATACTCAGAATATGCATAATTTCGTGCGAAGCACGCAATGCTTTGTATATTGAAGATACTCCCAATATGCGGAATGGCGAGCAAACCATTTTGCAGCTATTCAGCACCGTCGTGAATAGACCTATTTCCCAAATTGTTGGTTGAAACCCTAAAACATAGGCCTATAAACTTAATTTTAAAAATTTGCTCAACTCACGTCAGCGGTCCAGCTGCTGTTCGAATTATTATATTTTGTTTGACATTTTAAACGGAAACTATTTCGTTTCTGATCAAATGAAAATAGTGTATTCACGAATGTAACAGAACCCAACATCTCGTGCTTTACTAGTAAGACCAAACCATGGTAATGTAGTATATTGCACGTAAGATCAATAGATTAAACAATTCTTTACACCAACATTTTTCTTTAAACATTTTTTATATCCACTATAATCGATGCCATACTCAACAATACCAGTACGCTTTCTTGAATCGTACAGGACCTACGCACCCAAACGGCTACAACTCTCTCACTCTTTATTTACATTATTTAGTAGGCCTTCCTTAAACGGCGAGCTCACACTTGTAAGAAGATGCTATAATAGAGTAGAAAGTTATCATATAGTAAAAGCAGTCAAAGGACAATAAAATAAACATTGTCGAGCGCATCTGCGAGGATTGTGAAAGTCGATGAATCAATCTAGTTGGAAGGATTCGTCAAGGACAAGTGTATGCTAAATAGAGCAGAACTGTATCTCGATCTAACACATGTACTCGGTTGTTAGAGCTGCTAGATAACAGATATTTCGCAATAAAGATAACCACTTCTTGCGAATTAAAGCACTCAGGCTTACGGTTCATTGGCCGTATTAAAAAAAAAAACTGTTTTTTACCTAGTTTCATGTGCCAGCAAGTTTTACTAACTCATCACTTCGGTTGTAGTCAAGAATTTCAAGCGACAATATGTACAAAAATATTTTGGGAGGTAGTGGGCGTGTTTGGAGAAATTTCAATTGTAAACGTAAATTATGCGATACGTCGTTTTAAAGGACTTTTATACGTAAACTAGTAAGTCCCGTGAAAAATCACAGTCTGATTAATTAGATACACACATCAGAAATACATCATTTAAAAAAAAACTATTTAAAAATAACATTAAGGTATACTTATCCAGGCCTACCTAACTATGATGAGGAGGATTTTTAACTCGGTAAATGTGTACAATAATAGAAATTATAAAAAAACTGTAGACCTATTATTTGTAAAACATTTTTACTTTCGCACTATACTATAGTATAAAGTATAGTGGTAGCAAAAAAAAAACGATGTTGAGATTTTTGTGGAAATATCCGTTTTGGGACCCCCTGAGTCCAAAAAAGTGGGTTGTACAAAATGTCTGTCTGTATGTAGGCTATGTATGTATGTATGTCTATATGTGTACAAAGCTAGAGCGAAAACTATTCAATAGATTTCAAACAATTTTGCACCATACATGTCAAGCAGGCCTGCATAGATGCACGAAAAACGGTTTTGAAAATTTTGAAAAACAACTCCCTTTTGGGCAATCATATAAAAAACGGCTCTAATGATGTTGATAAAATTTGGCTTATTTGTAGTCTTTAATGTACCCTACCATGTGCAAAAAACCGCATCTTTCAAAAAATTCTCGTTTAGCTAATAATAATAATAACTGATTTTTGGGTTTTTCGTGCATCTATACAGGCCTAATTGACGTGTTTGGTACAAATTTGTTCGAAATCGATCGAATAGTTTTCTCTCTAGATAATAATAATAACATTTATTAGTTAATCTCTTACTTTAATTAAAAAAAATCACCTCTCCTGCCCTACACTACAAGTCACAGTGAATCTGTTTAATAATTTAAATAATATGTTTGTGAGAAAGTATGTTGAAATTCCTGGTACCGTTTATTATTTACGTTATTATATATTTAAAGGAAGACAGAAATATTATCTTTTAATTGCTTTTTATTTCATATTGATATATACAATGATTTAGAAGTTATTAATATGACAGTGAAGAAGTTAATAATGTTTCCGAAGTTAAACGAATATGTATCTCTTCTTTAAATTTGTATAAACAAAAACATATTGATGATAAAAGGTTGTATTTATATACAGTTTAATCTCAGAGCAAATATTATAACGTATATTATAGCACAGTTATATAACTCATTAAAAAAAATCACCGTCACAAGAAATTATAACGATTGAAGGTTTGTTAAGTATTACAGATGTTGGGTGAAATCAAGTGTTATATTATATGTTACTCACGTACGTACGTATGTATGCATGTACGTATGCACGTACGGACGTACACTTGCTTTTATAGAAGTTGATATTTACAAAACAAGTTTTAACTCACATGGTCCCTTTTCAAGATAGCGTTGATTATTGTTGCCCTTAAATGAGTTTTAAGATTAAAATTTTGTAGTGTTATTTCTAAGTGATATAATGACCATTAGCAATTTAATTACTTAAGTCAAATGGGTGGAATGGAATAACTACCCTTAAAATAAGTAATAATTCATACACTTACATTTTCTATATCCTAAAAGACAACTCAACCAATTTCACTAAACACTTCACAATTTACTCACATTATAATGCCAGGATTGTTTAGATAATATGGTCACAACAGTCAAACAGATTAAAACAGAATATTTGCCCGTATGCAATCAAAGTAAATTGCACTTACTTCCTACAAGCTATAGCCTAAAGCTAAATTTGTGTAATATTATTCTTAACTGATATAAAAAACTATTTGCAATTCGATTTCTTAAGCTAAAAGGATTGATACCCATCTATACTAATATTATAAAGAGGTAAAGTTTGTTATTTTGTTTGTTCGTTTGTTTGTATGTAGGGAGTAATCTCTGGAACTACTGAACCGATTGAAAAAATAGTTTTACTAATAAATAGCTACACTGCCCTTGAGTAACATAGGCTATAATTCATTTCGATAAAATGTTTTTTTAATTGAATATTTGTAAATTTACTATGAAAAAAATCTTAGGTTAGGCCTAGATTGATAAACAACACATGTATTTACATTTATTACCATAGCAACCAATTGAATAAAACAGCTATTTGCTCCAATATTTCCACTAACAGCTGATTTCAAACTTTAAAGCAATTTTAATTTTTGTATTTCTAGCTTTTAGGCTAGGGTTTTAAAGTGTAGACCTGACCCTTGCTGGTTCCTTTAACCATTTTATAACTGCTGTAATAAAATATACGAAATAATTTGATTTGAACATTTCACATTATTTACCATTTTAGCTTTGGGATTATTCTTAATCCTACACCTTTATTATAAAGAAAACGTAACATGATTATGTGTATAGAAGGTTCCAACGGGGTTGGCGTGCGGAGCACGCAAGGGTTTCCCCTAGTGTAAAATAAATCACATTAACATCATACATCCATGTGTTTAATACGTTCTCTACCACCTGCCCTGATCATAAGAATTAGCCTATAGTCAAATGCAAGTCAGAGTGAGGTGGAAGTTCAAGCCTACCGAGGGTCAGCACGGTCGACTGGTTTCCGCTCTACTTCTACCTGAATTTTAATTTTTTATAGTAGCGTTATGCAAACTTTTTTTATAACAAGAAAATATAAAAGTAAATCACATAACGTTGTGTATCACGATCGTCTGTTTATTTTGATACCAAATTTGAAGTAAATCGGTAAATGTTGAGTAATTAAAAACACCTTCAATAGTTCTTAGTTACATTAAAAGCTATGCCATTTAATTACTCAACATTTACCGATTTACTTCAAATTTGGTATCAAAATAAACAGACGATCGTGATACACAACGTAATGTGATTTATTTTTATATTTTCTTGTTATAAAAAAAGTTTGCATAACGCTACTATAAAAAACTAAAATTCAGGTAGGAATGGAGCGGAAACCAGTCGACCGTGCTAATAAGTCTCCCCCTAGGGAGGCTTGAACTTCCGCCTCACTCTGACTTGCATTTGACTATAACTATATATCATTATTTACATAGTTAAATCAAACGATAGTGAAGCATTGCTGGATCCATTAGTATATTATTATAAATAATTTACAAACTATTTAATTTTATAGCAAAGTAATTTATTAGCGAATTTCCATAGGAAAACCTAAGTTCGGGAGTATTAAATGAACACCGATCATGGTCCCCAGAATACGTTTTGGAGTGTTATTAGAAATTTTGTATACATATGTATATATGTGTTCGTACTCTAGCGGCAGCGTTTTAAGTCAAATTTGGTACACAAGTTGGTTGCTATGTCCCTTGGACGAGTTCGTTAGCCAACGTTTTTTGTCGAGAAGTAACAATTGTTTCAGATTTTTCGTACGAGAATGACATTTCTTTAGAGTTCTATCTAAACAAATAAATGTAGGATTTTGTTTGTTTACAAGACCTTATAGCTCGCTTGGTTCCCCAAAATCGATCAAGACGTAAAATACCATAAAACTACCCGGTTCATATCCGCATGGTTGATTTTTCAGTGGGAGCATCTTCTGATTCGAGGCCGACTGCCGAGTTTGTACGCGGTGCGTGAGCCGAAGCTGGAAGCTTTGGTGCAATCAAATTCTACTAATATATTTCGTACACGGCAGCTGTTCAGATCAATTTCCCAAATAGTTGGTTGAAACCCTAAAACTTAATTTTGGAAATCCGCTCAACTCACGTCAGCGTTTCAGCTGCGTCATGGATTATTATTAGATTCAGATATAACCTTACTGAGAATTGATATATTTGTAAAATAATAACATTATAAGCTATTGTTGACAGTGTTTTCTATTGTTAAGTTATGTTTCACAATTAGCATTTTAACAGATCAATGTCAGTCGTATTTTCCTGGTTAGTAGTTCTTACTGTTATAATCCAGTAATATTACGATTTACCCAAGCACGAGTGAGGGCGTGTACTTGAAATCCTGATTAACCGTATTGTGAATTAATTATTGTCACACGTCACAACAACGGAATGCCAGGTGTTTATTGGTCACGTGCAGGCGTCCGTGCACTATTACTGAAAGTCGTGCAAGACCAATTCAACTATGCTTTAGAATAAACAAAAAGGTTTTATTTTAGTTTACTTTTAATACCGTTACGACATTGACACTGGTGACTAGAGTCACAAGAGGAAATTCAAAACTTGGTCGAGAGCCGATGGAAAGAGATTATGATAGCAGCGGAAGTGCGACAATGAAACTTTCTCCCGCCATAATTGTGTGACTAACTAGTGTGAACAGAATTAGGCGGGAAAGAGTATCGCGTGTAATGATAATCCACCATTGTTACAGAACCAATCGTGTAAATTGGATAAGCTACTCATTTTCGAGAACATTTTAGGATTTGCAAAATGATAGTAAAGAAATATTTTTTCGTAAAGCTTGAAATATTTCTTGGGAATGAGTTATTGTCAGAGACCGTAGAAAGTGATCAACAGACGCCTAAATAAAGCGAATCCACATTCTCCGTGTGAAGATCTGTAATAAGCGTAAAAGCTGCAACATTGTTTTCCTGAACGTTTGTGTAGCACTGATATTTGTCTTTTCTCTATTTCATAAATTTGTGTAACAAATGTTTATTTTGTACTTAACATTGTAGTCCAGTCAAATGGTATTTAATTGTGTACAAAATTCAAGTACACTGCGTTTAGAATATCTTGATCGGTATTTGAACAGTTTGCAGGGTGGGCTGGGGAAGGGGTGTTCCAGCGCATGCACGGCCTTCTACTAACCTGACATGAAGACATTTATGACGTAGGTGTCGTTGAGTAAAGCAATACATTTATCGGATCTCCACAACTATTTAAGGCTCCATCGCATTTCCGCATTTATTTAATGCTCCGACTCATGTCCGCAAATATTTAAGGCTACATCGCATCTCCGCAATTATTTAAGGTTCTATGTTATCTACACAATTATTTAAGGTTCTGTCGCCTCTTCGCAAATATTTAAGGCTCCGTCGCATCTCCGCAATTATTTAAGGCTCCATTATTACATTAATCCATTAATAAAAAAATACTTCTTAATAACACGAAAATAAAGTTAACATTTATGAAGTAGGTGTCGTTGAGTAAAGCAATACATTTATCGGATCTCCACAACTATTTAAGGCTCCATAGCATTTCCGCATTTATTTAATGCTCCGACTCATATCCGCAAATATTTAAGGCTACATCGCATCTCCGCAATTATTTAAGGTTCTATGTTATCTCCACAATTATTTAATTTTCTGTCGCCTCTTCGCAAATATTTAAGGCTCCGTCGCATCTCCGAAATTATTTAAGGCTCCATTATTACATTAATCCATTAATAAAAAAATACTTCTTAATAACACGAAAATAAAGTTAACTATATTATGAATTACTTATTATGTTTATCACCATTCCGACTATTGTTATATATGAAATATAATTACAAATTACTGTCGTCAATAGTCAATTGTCGTATAAATTCTTCAAACGACGGCCGTTTCGGCTTATTCCGCCATTTTCAAGTTAAAATTCGTTGGAGAATTCAATCCATTGTCACACATCACATACACATTTACACACAAACATTCAGAATAAATTAGAATAAACACAAACAATTCACTATTAAGAAATCAAATGTGTTGTGGGCCTACTGTCTCGCACTGTGGGCCCACAGGACATGTGATTTCTTAATAGTGAATTTTTTGTGTTAACAAAACAACATTTTCCGAGGGATAAACTGAGGATGGTGTACTGAGTCCGAAACGCGTCTTAATAAAAAAAAAGACAAACCAATTCAAATTATAGAGCAAAAACTAAGTACTGTCAATATTACTTTAGATTATTTGTAAAAAAACACCCTATATCTATACATTGTAACGGTTACTATTTCCGTAGAATGTTCAGCCTAACATGTCCGTCACGGTTTTATACATAATATTATAGACCTACTACTAATCTGCAATAAAGATCTTTGTAGTACATTCAACCGACGCCGTGCGCGTGCGCAATCAACACAACTTTAAGAAACAGTTTGATGTGTAACCGAGCGATCGTTATTTTAATCACTCCCGTACAAAGTGCTTCATTAAAACTTTGGTCATGGTCGCACTACGGCAATTTAGTGCCAAGGTAGATTTTTATAAGGCCAACTGAATTGTGCAATTATTTATATGAGAATTATCGCACATAAAATTGTATATAGCCTACACGCATTTTCCTTTGTGTTCAACATTTAACCGCATAAGATAATTACATTCGAATTTTTTTTTTCATTTTTAATGTTACAAAGTTTAAAAACAAACAAATTTATACATGTTCAGTAGTTACTCATAAAGATTGCATTTGTTGTTTACTGTGCATTAAGATGGGTGAAATCCCTGACCAGATGTCTATTAAAACATATAGTCAGGTTTTACTAATAATAAATCACCTGTTACTTGTAAATACAAATGACTATAAACCCCACCTCAACGGTTTATAGACAATTACGTTTTAACATTTACATTTAACATTTTTGCTGCAGGGGAAGGTTTTAAATTATTAATTCAAGCATATATTTTCAAATATAAAAAAAAAAACAAGCATAATTTTAAAGCTTATATTCCCCGACGAAAAATAGACAAACATCTTAAGGGGACCCGGTAGGCCCTATATTACATGTGTTAAATTGGTCATTTTTGTGCACACTTTTTTCAGAAACTGTTAGACTTAGGTAGTTGAATTTTTGCACCTTTATTGTTAGTCTTATAAACTACACTTTAACACAAGGATTTGTTAAAAAAAATTCTGTTGCCTAGCAATATTGTTTTTCGGTTTTTTACTTTATTTGCCCAAAATTGTCATATAAACCTTTTTTTATTTCAAAAAGTAATTATTATTTTAAGATTTCCCTGTATTAAAGTGTGGATTAATAGGTAAGAAATATATGGTAAAAATTTCACTAGCTTATCTCTGGTAGTTCCTGAGAAAACTGTGCACCAAGTTTGACAAACACAAATTTCGGGAAATCGCATTTAAGGGGACTACATCATACATTAAACGACTCACACATACAATTCATACAGATTCAAACTTAAGAACAACCAAGCAAACTTCCCATAACCACTCCTAGATGGCGCTGATGAAAGTACATTTTAGTTATAACCGCTCCTAGGTGGTGCTGACAAACTATCTTTTCCTTTACACGGAATATTTATACCGATAGTAAAGTAACTGAAGTTTTGTTAATTTGTCAGTTTTCTTTCATGAAGCCGTAGTCTAGTGGATAACGAGGCGTCTTTCTGATCACAAGATGCCGATTTCGAATCTAGGCTAGGGAGACCAGATATCTAATCATATCTATGGCTTGAGGGTAGGAGGGCGGAAGTAAAGCAAACGGTGGTTGGCTCGCTTCCAAGCTGACGGGATATGACTAGATATCTGGTCTCCGGCTGGGGCTGTTTTGCATAATTTTACTAAAGTAATTATGTATGTATATATACATTTACTAAAAAAAAAACAGGAAAACTTTTATTTATTGGAATTTTTACAGTCATTTAACTGTAAATTATATATCCATTTAACCATATTAATTCCATGGATACCACATATTATATATCAAAATGATCAGAATTAAATTCTCTACAAAATTGGTGAAAAAAATAAAAATTTAGTTATTTATAGTTTTTTGCCTACCGGGTCCCCTTAAAATTCATATTTACGTTATAAAAATTGATTGAAAAAACTTGTATATTATACTTCATATGGCTCCTTATGAAAGGCGCCATCTATTAACACATCTATTAACAATCTGTTTAACTAACATGACAGCTGTCAGTTAGATTGTTTACATTGTATATGCAAGTGTAATCTATCACACAAATCAATAAAACTAAACGAACTTAAATAAATAAACGTAATTTACTTAATTAAATCAATGTATTAAATCAGGTAAGTAGGCCTCCTAACTTGCGATATATTGGCACGGGTCAGTTAGTATTTACTTACTATAAAATAAATTCGTATAGTCCAATTTAACAAACTCAATTTTGACTGAAACTAAAAAAAATTTAAAGATAATTGTGAAAACTTTTTTTTTATAGTATGTTATTAAAAATATTTTTCCAAGTCTTATTTGATTACGAATCTAACGATCGTGATGAAATTCAATCCTTTTGCCTGCTCATTTTGGGTACGAGAAACCCATTGGAACGGGTCTCTATAAGAAAAACCTGTTTTTTTTTTTTTTAGAGAAAAAACTTTCGATGACCATCAAGTCATGGAAGAGTTTCCAGAAATGGCCACAGGAGTGCTGGCATGCATTATTTATTTACTTGTATTCAATTAAATAACGCTGTGCACAAAATAATAATGAGCCAAGCTTGGCCTACCAGGTACTAATCTATGAAATTAAGTGAAAAATTTTGTTTTTCTTATTCAGATCTACACAAAGCGAAAACAAAAATCGTACAACGGGATCGTATTCTTAAACACCAAAACACACAGTTGAGAACAAAAACATACTAACTGAGATATAACATTAAGCACTGCATGATTTTGGTCCGAGTCACAGATAATTTTTACTAATTATTTACCTTATGTCCGTCGTGTGACTCCTTGTCGTTTAGTTTAAGACATGTTTCGGAGCCGTAACTCCATCATTTGGTCATCCCTCTGGTGGATTCGTCGAACTGTTTTAATGTTTCCAAATTTGTATAACATTGTTGCCTGACCGGCTTCTAATTTGCATTGCATGATTTTGGTCCGAGTCACAGATAATTATTCGACGAACTCACCAGAGGGATGACCAGATGATGGAGTTACGGCTCCGAAACATGTCGTCTTAATCTAAACGACAAGGAGTCACAAGACGGACCTAAGGTAAATAATTAGTAATAACGTTAAGATTTATTAACGTAACCTTTCAATCAATCTTGGGAAATATGTCAATTAATAAATACTATTTTGTATTTAATAATATATCGCTAGAATATGCAATATTCTTGTTTTCTCGTTGGAAGTTCAAGATTTCTACGATTTCCTCGGATCGCGGAAGATTTCCGGTAGGTGTTGATTCGAATAACGGTAAAGAAGTACGTCTTGGTGGAAATAATTGCTTCTTTATACAGAAACACGTTATAATGGCAACTGACCACAGCCTGCGTTATCACGGGCTTGACTTTGACCCGGCCTACGCGGAGTTCAATTCAACCGCAGAGGAACTGATTGGATCACAGATTGAAATTAAAAGGAAACGACTGTAAACATTAATTTATTATTGTTTGTGTTCGCCATACCGACTATTGTTTATTAAGCAAACTTGTTGAACTTACCGTCCAATAGTCCAAATTAGTTTACTAAAGTTTCAACAAGTTTGCTAAACATTAATCTTCCGTAACACATTTTCTGTCAGTTATATGGTATTGTTAGCGAATTTCCGTAGGAAAGTTGATCTATTGTTATGGTGAGACCTAAGGTCGGGAGTGGACAATGAGCAACGATCAAGGTCCCCAGAACAAGTTTTGGAGTGTCTTTGAAAATTGTATATGTGTTCGCACTCTAATGGCCGCATTTGGTACACAGGTTGATTTAGGTGGATGGAAAATTTCGTTAGCCAAAAATCCAATAACCGAAAGCACGCTTTTTGAACGGTCGAAAAATTTGTTTAGATTTTTATTACAATGAAATATTTTTGGGGTTTTATCTAAAATAATATATTATTCTGAACACTTTGTTTTTTACGCGACTTTATAGTCCTTTTGGTTCCCTCAAAATGGATCAAAACGTAAAATACCATAAAAATACCCGGTTCAAATCCACTCGGTTCAGCTTCTGATGCAAATTCGCGAAGCTAAGTAAATCAGTCCATAAACAGAGGCCGCAAGGTAATATATATGTTTTAAGATTTCAATATTTGGGAAATTGGTTCTATCACGCATGCGCTGAATACCTGCGTGTTTGAAGTATATTAGTCGAATTTGTTTCCCCCTCAGCTTCCTGCCCCGGCTCACGCGCTGCTTTGTTCCGCTCGCAGCGAAAAAAACTCGCAAATTCGGAAACCCTTTTAAATTTAAACCCTTTTTAAACGCAAAAAACTAAATTTAAATAAAGTATTTAACTAATTTTGACAGAATACCTTTCTAAAGTAAATGTTCAAAATGCTTCCCTTCTACAGCTTGGCAGTGTGCTAACCTAGAATAATATTCGTTTGTAACTTTTTGTATCATGTGTGGTGGTACACGAGCAGATTCATCAATTTATTGTTATACTTATTATTATCATATCTAACCACCATTTAAATTTAGTTTTTTAGATACTTCATGAATAAAAAATGTAAAAATGGATAGTGCAGTGCGTTCTACCTAATTTTATTGTGAACACAATTTTCCCAAGACTGCAACTTTGAATGCTAATAACTCTACAACGAAGGCATCTATAAAAAAACGGTTTGCGCCATTGTTTTTCTTTTGAAATTTCACATTGAGGTGATGTGTCATATGACCATCATCTTATTTAAAATAATAAAGTTAAATCCAATATGGCGGAACCAAGATGGCGGACAAAAATTTCAAAACCACCAAAAAGTAGGATTTTTAAAACTGTACAGGTTAGCATAAGTTTCTACCGCCAAGAACGCCCCAGTTGCGCAATATAAAGCCGTTTCCATACTTAAAAATCACCCTGTATATGATTTTTAATGACACCCCAAAACGTGTTCTGGGGACCATGATCGGGACTCATTTGCTACTCCTGACCTTAGGTCTTACCATAAGGGCCACTGCAATAGTTAATTTTTCCAATGGAAATTAAAGCGTTTCGCGTGCCGCGATTTCGTATATTTTACCTCATCCT
The DNA here is from genome assembly GCA_018207615.1 of Philaenus spumarius. Classification (NCBI taxonomy): domain Eukaryota; kingdom Metazoa; phylum Arthropoda; class Insecta; order Hemiptera; family Aphrophoridae; genus Philaenus; species Philaenus spumarius. The sequence goes on along the minus strand of JAGFPH010001027.1, from coordinate 287,837 downwards.
ATAAGTGCTTGGAGTGCCTGATAGTATATTTCGCACCAAGGACCGAAAATGGGATTTTGCTGGCTCGAGATCATGGTTTAAAAGACCGAGATGCAGTCGAGGTCTTAAAAACGTTTGAGGGCAATGCAAAACCCTTTTATCAGAGGTGAGAACGCTATTTTTCACCATACAACACTATATAGACTTAGAAGAAATAAATTATTTAAACCATATTTATTTTTGCATATTCTTCATTATATCTAACCTTTGATTTATCGGATAGCCAAGCTTCAACAATTTGCTCAGCTTTCCTCTTCAATGAAGCAGAAATGCTCGTTTTACTAGTTAATGTTTAAAATAAACAAAAAAACTACAAAACTAATCACAAAAACTACTTAGGCTAGTGTAAATTCAACGGTAACTTCACACAGTAACGTTCAAGAACTAACCAACAAACAAAACAGCAACAACATTAATATCGTTAAACAATACAATAATCAGCTGTTTTCATGGATATATTTACCACTTGCCGCATATTAATGTATCGATTGAGTTTGTTTGAATGCACAGCTGTTTTACTTCGCGGCCCTAGGGCGTTGTAAAATGTTGCAAGGCCTAGGACAGCAGATCGTAACTTTCGGCCCGAATATCATGTTCTGAAAACAGCTGATGACAATGTAGTATGGTGAAAAGAAGTTTTCACTTCAGAAATAATACAAGAAACACGTGTTTTACACGATTTTATAAACTATACGTAATGTTAAATATTTTCGAGTCATTTTCTGATAGAACAAGTTTTGCCCCCTACCTAAGTAACTAGTCCGTTCGTATCCTTCAGACGCTGCGCTGTTAAATCAAAGAAAACGGCGTGTTCCGTTATTAGTTAAATGAAAAAGGTTGCCCTAATGATGCCAACAACATCAGTCGAGAAGTCACTAACAATCAAAGCAGTTACCAATGCAAGGTACCCGACTCTATAAACATGTTCAACACGATCTATGAATGTGGACACATTTCATTCCGTTGGCGGAAACCCACAGCACATGTCGTTATAACAACCACAAGACCTTCTGGAATTATAACCATTATAACTAATCCACTGACGACACTATCTGAGAGAATATGTCGTTATGTCACGGTCGACGAGAATGTATATTGAATGCGTAAAGTTTGTTAAACTCCAACACCTATGTAGATACGATCTTGGGAAATCTGTGTGCCTGAGCTATGTATGGTTATGCGTGTCGATTTAATGTATTGGGTTTTATAGGTTAACCTAGGTCGTGGTAACCGTGACCTTCGGAGTTTCTTCACGATCTTGGGAGAAAGGTGCCGTATAGAAGTTTTTACTTTTTCACAAGTTAGCGTAGAAAGTTGTACGCCCCGGGACGGCTACTGGTTTGGATGGTCAATTCGAGAGACTATCAATTCCAATTTGATTCAAAAAGTGAAAGTCAAATTAAACGCGGTGAGTTCGACCAGAGTTTTGGTATATTGTAACAGTCCGATATGTTTGACCGCAGTTTTCAATTCGACGGCAATAACCTATTAAGTTTTACGAAGCAAATTGACCGTCGTTTAAATTAGTCGCCGTCTACAATTTACTAAAAATGATGGTGTTTTCACTTATCTAAACGTTTAATAGAATCTAGTATGTGTGTCCGTTTGCGAAGGCATCACTTTGAGGTTTGAGCAGTTAGAAGCAGCATTTCTTCGGAAAAATTTAGGAGAAATCCACATTTCAACAAAGACGATTATTTCGCCCTACTTTGGGCACGTTTCCGCGCATAACTTTAGTCTGATCAGCTCATTCAATATGAGCTACTCATAGTTCTTTGAAATGGTCACTGACCCGATTCTGTAGGTTGGGTAGTTTAGGAGTAACTAGGGGCCCTGCCCCTGGACGCTTCACGTCCCAACCCCGCCTCGGCCTTTGGCCTCAGATGACTGCTTCGCTTCGCTCGCAGTTGGAAAATTCGCTAAAGAATCTCGTTAATCTTTGGCTCGTTTATACATAGGTTTGTAAAATTATGAAACCAGGCTTAAATATATTAAGATTAATTATAACCTCAAATACATGCTTTAGAAACGTAAGAGGCTTTCATTACGATTTTGGTCCTTGTTCTAGGGTCTACTATCTTCTGTCAACTTAAGTTTTGAAACCAGGCCTACATGTAGTAAAAATTATTGCAAGGTTAGCATAACCTCAATACTATGTTTCAGAAATGAGCCAGGCCTATATCACAAAATTAACTATTAGAATTTATTCATCTTTGCCAAGTTTACCTCTTTTTTTGGCAAAATAAATTGTTAAATCAGGCCCAATTTATTCTAATTCCAACGTGCTAAAGCAGTATAAATTAGCTTGTTTTTTTAACAGTAATTAAAAACTATCCAATGAACAGCTGATTTTGGATAGTACTCAATCTCAGTTCTATTCCACTCCATTTCCAACGTACTAAAACAGTATAAATTTTCTTGTTTATAAACAGCTGTTTTGATCGTTTTATTTATTATTTCCTTGTTATTTTGTAACCAACATGGCAACCCATAGACCCTATGTTAAATTTTGTCAACTTTTAAATTAGATTTTCTGAAAAATTGCGTTTTTACACGAAATACAACTATATGGGTGTACTTAAAAATCAAAACTACACCTAAATACAAAATTTCCTCGAATTCGTTAAAGCCGTTTTCGAGATCCGTGACAGATACAAAGATAGATACAAGAATTGCTCATTTAGAGTAATAGAATATAAACTTTCATAATATGATAATTATTTTAATAATTTTTTTTTAACAAAAACATAAGTTTCAAGCTATTTGTCTATTTTTCGACAATAGTGGGGAACATAAGCTTTATATTGATGTTTTAATCATTAATTTTGATGGAGAATTAAGGGAGATATGGAGTTGAAACAACAACGAAAACACATTTGAGAAATAATATATAATTATACGTTTCCATTAACGAAATAATATGTGTAAAACTAGCCTAACTGTATATTTATCGTAATCGTGAAGATCTTAGAGTACTTAATGAAATTAATAAATAATGTTAAATTCTTACGATAAAAGTAATCTATACATATATACAGGGTGAGTTTTAAATGTCCCCCCCCCCTTAATTTTTTCCGCATTTCTTAAGATATCGACTCCCAACCACCGCCGAACATCATTGATTAGTTTATACTTTCTTTTGATGAGGTTCACATTTTTGGCCGCCATCTTGGATCCGCCATATTGGAATGAACTTTTATTTTTTAAATGTAAAGGTAAGGTTGTGACCCATCATTTCAAACTTTTTTTTTCCGTAGAACACGATGCCGCAATCGGTTTTTAATTATCTCCTTTCGTTCTCGAGATATTAACAATTTTGTAAAAAATTTAAATTTTCAAAAATCCCTTGTTTTATTAAATTTTTTAAAAATATCGACCCTTTATCATCAGATATCACAGTTTGGCAGTAGCTTATAGATTTTTATTAAGTTATAAATTTGTACTGCTATCTTCAGTAAATTTGTTTGATTTCAGTGTATTAACAATTTTTCTCTGCAAAACTGAAGATGGCAGTAAACATTAATAACTTAATAAAAATCTATAAGCTACTACCAAACTGTGATATCTGATGATAAAGGGTCGATATTTTTAAAAAAATCAATAAAACAAGGGATTTTTGAAAATTTCAATTTTTTACAAAATTGTTAATATTTCGAGAACGAAAGCAGATAATTAAAAACCGATTGCGGCATCGTGTTCTACGGAAAAAAATAGTTTGAAATGATGGGTCACAACCTTACCTTTACATTTAAAAAATAAAAGTTCATTCCAATATGGCGGATCCAAGATGGCGGCCAAAAATGTGAAGCTCATCAAAAGAAAGTATAAACTAATCAATGATGTTCGGCGGTGGTTAGGAGTCGATATCTTAAGAAATGCGGAAAAAAATAGGGGGGGGGGGACATTTAAAACTCACCCGGTATAAGCGAAATACCACTCACACACTCATCACGATTTCATAAAAACTACAGGACGGATTGAACTGAAATTTGGTATGTAGCTTCGTCTAGAGCCATAGGTGCTCACTAAGAAAGGGTTTGAAAAAATTCGAAATTTTAGTTGGGGTTTGGGGGGATCGAAGTTATTAAATCACGATTTCTTAAAACTACCGAACGGATTGGAATGAAATTTGGTATGTAGCTTCCTCTAGGGCCATAGGTGCTTACTAAGAAATGGTTTGAAAAAACTCGAAATTTTAGTTGTGGTTTGGGGGGATCGAAGTCATTAAATCACGATTTCTTAAAACTAACGAACGGATTGGAATGAAATTTGGTAAGTAGCTTCTTCTAAGGTCATAGGTGCTCACTAAGAAAGGGTATAAAAAATTTCGAAATTTTAGGAGGGGTTTGGGGGGATCAAAGTTACTAAAATCATAATTTCAGATCTTTTATTATTATGACAATAGTGCTTTTATTATTTAAGATCTATATATATATAAGCCAAATACCACGCACTGACTGAACACTTAAAAAGAATACAATTACGTTAAAAAGACTAAAAATACCAACCACCACGGGCAACGCCGTACTGGTCAGCTAGTAGTGATGTAATATTATAATTACAATGTACCGCTATATAAATTAGTATGCAGAAGTTATAAACAAAATTTACTTCTGTCGATGTAAAGCCGGATGTATTTCGTTGCCGCAACATTTTAAAATTATTTATCGGCAATTTTAAACTCATAAACACCTCATATTCACAACATCTCAGCGTGGAATTACTTTAACTTATCTACTAGGCCACGGTAATGCACGGAACGTGAGGTCATCCCCAACACTCGCCGCTTTGATCATGCGCTGTGAACATCACTGTTTATAATAATTCTATGTTTGTATAAAGCCTAATGCTAGGTAGGCTACTCAGTTATATATTAATGGAAGCTAATGTTATTACAGGTAAAATGACAGCAACAACAACACGTCGGTAAGTACGTGTAACGTTATGTAATAACCTACAAGTTATTGTCTGTTGTTATTTAGTTACAAGGGATAATAACATTAGATAACGCCTTCGTTAACTACCATATTTTCAGTTGCATTCTTTTTTATTAACAAATAATTAAAATAGTTCCCGCACTAAAGTTTGATTTCAGTAGTATTATTGTATCTTGTGTATACAGTGTCTTGCAACCATATGAACAAACTTTATCACGTTATTCAGCATGTCAAAAGAAACACAAAATGTAATATAACATGTGTCTTATCTCATTCCGTTTTCGGTCTGTCTGTCGGTATGTGATTTTTACACAATACCTAATATTTTTAGAAGTGGAAAAGATATTGAGCTCAAACTTTGTACACCTATTTGTTGCGTAACCTTTTATCACTGTACGAAAAATTAGAACATTATTTTAAATATTTTCAAAATTGCGACTTTTAATTAGACAAAAGTAAACTTTTTTGTCTCTTGTAATTTTTTTTGTAAAGTTAGCGGTTTTTGAGATATTTGACATTAAAAATTATAAACGGCCGCCATTTTGAAAATATTTAAAATATTGTTCTAATTTTTCGTACAGTGATAAAAGGTTACACAACAAATAGGTGTACAAAGTTTGAGCTCAACATCTTCTCTACTTATAAAAATATTAAGTATTTTGTAAAAAACACATACAGACAGACAGACAGACCGAAAACGGAATGAGATAGGACACATGTTATATTACATTTTTTGTTTCTTTTGACATGCTGAATAACGTGACAAAGTTTGTTCATGTGGTTGCAAGACACCCTGTATAAAAGTAGGTTTTAAATTTGTATAATATTATTTTTACCAGAAAATATAACCAATAAACGGTACCAAGAACTGGCACATACTTTCTCACAAACATATTAAATTATTAAACAGATTCACTGTGACTTCATAATTGTAGGAGGGGTAGGAGAAGTGATATTAAAGTAGGAGATTAACTAATAAATTTTATTATTATTAGCTAGAGAGAAAACTATTAGATTGATTTTGAACAAATTTGCACCAAACACATCAATTAGGCCTGTATAGATGCACGAAAACTGTTTTTAAAAATGTTGAAAAATCCCAAAAATCAGTTATTATTAGGTAAACGAGAATATTTAGAAATATGCGGGTTTTTGCATGAGGTAGGGTACATTAACGGCTATAAATAAGCCAAAGTTTCAATATCGTTAGAGCCGATTTTTTATAAAAAATTATAACTTATTTTTGGGGATTTTTGGCCAAAAAGGGGTTGTTTTTCAAAAAATTCAAAACCTTTTTTCGTGCATCTATAAAGGCCTAATTGTCATGTTTGGTGCAAATTGGTTTGAAATCGATAGAATAGTTTTCTCTCTAGCTTTGTATACATACAGACATACAGATAGACATTTTGTAAAAAAAACACTTTTTTTAACTCAGGGTGTCCCAAAACGGATATTTCCACAAAAATCTCAGCATCGATTTTGCTGAGAAAGTAAAAAAAGAGAATTAATTGGTAGATCGCTTAGTAGTATAAAAGGTGTTATCTTTAAATATTTAGCCTCCTCTTTTAATTTGTTAAGGGTCTTCTATACCTTGCGTAAAACAGCAAAAATATGCACTTCATACTACCGTGTTTCGGACGCCGTTTTTCAAACTAAAAAGTTGTGAAACATCTTGAATTGTTCTTAAAGGCTTTGTGCTTTTGTCTTATATCTCATAATTGAAAGAAATCGTCGGCAACTCCTTTTAATCAACAGTTTAAATGAGTAGAAATCGATTATTTTAAGCAATAATTTCCATATTTTAAACTAACACGTAAAAAGCCTTCTTTATAACTTTAAGTAGTTTCCCAGATTATTAATTTATAAATAGAATCCGAAACACGGTATTATGAATGCATGTTTCAACGATTTTGCGGCTTGAGTCAGGCCTTTTCCATTAAAATCATACTGTACACTCGGGAGTTTTCTTCAAGGTAAAGAAGAGCCTTAAGATGGCGTGAAGTCTCAAAATGAGAAGTTCTCTAAATAGGGAACAAAGGATTCAAAATACGCCAAATTTTAATTTCGAAACATATTACCGTATCTTACAAACATAATAGGCCTACACGCTAATTATTCTTAGGATTGATAAGTACTATTTGAAATTTGATTTATTTTAAACTGTAGGTAGGCATTGAAGTCTCGTCCTATACAACTAAAACTTCATTAAGTTTTTGTTTATAGTTTTGTTATGTATGTTTGTTATGTTTCGCCTTTAAATATAAGTGTGTTGATCATAATGGAAATACTAGAAAATTATATCAGTTAATTTTGAATTCGCCAGAGAAAGCTGTGTTTTATAACGTCTGCAACCCACAATTTTCCGACTTTAAGAAACTGTCCTATATTTGCTAGCGAAAGAATGAAACTTACACAAACTCAATGGTAGTAGTGTACAGCTATGCCACTTGAAGAGATGAGGTCAACTCAGAAATACTTTTTTTCCTGCCGAGTCTTAATGCGAAACCCATTGCTGTTAGTTCGATCTTTCTAGAACTTAATTTGATTTTTACAGGTGTAAATACTTCATTTTTATCTCCTACGAAGTTTTAGTTTTACAGTCTTGTTAGAAGTTCTAGGAAATTAAGGGTACTAAATAATATGTAATGGCTAACAGACCTAAATACATTTATTTAAACTAAAGGCCCAAAAACTGTATAAATCATCAAATCCCAAAATGTTTTAATTCAATCTATTATTTCCAACAGAGGTTTCTATAAAATTGCTAGAATTATTTCGCACGATAATTTGTCTCTCGCCTTGATTTTGTTCTTTATTAAACTTATTTATTCTCCGACGAAATGTCAAATGCGGAGGTGAACTTCTTTTCTATCCGTGCGTTCAGATCTTTATATTGTGAACTGAGGTAATGGGTTAGTATGTTTTAGCTTTTGTAGATAAATAGAACTACTTATGTACGTATATCCATTTCTAGAGTTGTATTAAGCGCCATTGTTTCGAAAGCACGTTCTTAAACGGGCGTAGTGAAACTGCCCCGACATTTTGGGTACTTTTGAAACGATGATACTGCCCCGCTCATTAAAGAGGACTAGTGGACCCGGCAATGCTTCGCTATTGCTATTGCTTGATTTACCTAACCTAAAATTATATTCAGTTTTTGATCCAAATCGGTTGTTGATCAAAATCAGCTGTTTTAAGCTTTTCATATGAACAGCTCCTTTTTTGTGCCCCTGATAAAATCAAAAGAAATTTTTCTTCTTCTTCCTTAAGATTGACCTTCTATAAGATTAACATTGAAACTTTGAGGGCCACTGGGGCGTATCCCTGAGGACCGATGTAAATTATAATGGGATTCTGCTCATCTACAGGATACCATACCTTTCTAACGGTATGCGCGAATTTCTCCTACGATGTACACAAGCTGAGAAAAAAGGACGACAAGTTTGTGCTTGCCTATTAATATATAGATTAGGAAGGGTCGTCAGGTAGTTGCTACGGGACTGGGGGAAAAGGGGAATTATTTTTGTCCCTGCGTCCTGTCAGTGACTGCAGTCTTCTAAAACTGCCGCCGACTGCTTTTCCTGCCGTTGACAACCTAACCTAACCTAACCCCTAATAATACAACCGATTGTATTACACTAAAGTTTATCAGGTAGTAATTCCTGATATTGGTGGCAGTTATTAGAAGACTGCAGTCACTGACAGGATACAGGTACAAAAATAATAACTCTGGGACAGGAGCTCGGGGCAATTTCAGCATTTCTGGTCCGGCGAGGCGACCCTTCTTGATTCTCTTTAATGAGCTGGGCAGTTTCATCGTCCCCTCTTAAACATATTTCAATAAACAACGACCACTTGGAGTAAGTTGCCTATGTGCCATTTAACTAAACAACGTGGCATACTGATTATCTGGACTCTGTAACTATAAAAGGTAGAGTATTTTTTCAAGTAAAATTCTTCGAATGTGTCATTTAGTAGTTACATGAAAACAGCAAATATAGTGACACCATTTCGTTTGAAATTCGTGAGAAAAATATATTTTATGCAAATTTTCAGCTCTATTCAGAGCCTTCGTGGGTAAATCATATTTCCAAAATAGTTGGTTGAAGCCCCAAAACATATAAATTTGATTTTGGAAATTCGTTCAACTCACGTCAGCAGTTCAGCTGCGTCATCGAATTATTTTATATTGTATAATTAATAAAATGGTTAATAGTTTATAAATATATTATATACTTATTATAATAAACACCTATTTAGTTCAAATACATTAAACAGTTTGTTATTATTAAAGTGAATGTAGTTCGGTCAAGCACCTCATTGTATAAGTAAACGTTTAGAGAAGAACAAATTACAAATGTTTCAACACAGAAAGCTTTGTGCATTAAGTAATGCTACACAATTACAGAAATAAATAAAACATGCATACTAAATACATAATTACACTCGCTGAACTGAATTGATATTTTAAAATATATTCAACACTTTCTATTTCCGTGTTTGAGTAATTAAAAATCCGTTAAGTTTCTGTTGTGCTTTATATTTTTCAAACACTAAATCCAAGTAAGGGCTAAAGTAATTCCGACAGAGAGAGAGGTATAAAACAAGGAGCGGCCGTCCCGTTTCACCGTCGTTTTACTACTTTTTGTCCGCCATTAACGGCGAGGTTCCAATAGGTACCAGTACGTTATGATTTACAACAATAGGAAGATTACTGTTTATAAATACTATGATTTAACACTTGAATTTCACTTTCAAAATAGAAAGGAAATGTATTGTGTGTGCGCTTGTAACAGCTGATGACTTTATGAGCGGTAAACTTATGATGTAAGGTCGTAACATTTCACACTATGTATGGACGTAATGTTATGGTTTGAGAGATTAAAACTGTTTTTACACTTAAGCATTTTTACGTAAAAATTAGAACTGTATAAAGTATTCACAGTAAATGTTATATAATTCGACCACGCAGCTGAACCGCTGACGAGAGTTGAGCAAATTTCAAAAATTAAGTTTATATTATTATGTTTTAGGGTTTCAACCAACAATTTGGGAAATAGGTCTATTCACGACGGTGCTGAATAGCTGCAAAATGCTTCGCACGCCAACCCCAGTATTGGGAGTATCTTCAACACACAAAGCATTGCGTGCTTCGCACGCCAACCCCGATATTGGGGATATCTTCAACACACAAAGCATTGCGTTCTTCGCCCGCCAACCCCCGTATTGGGTACTCCCAATACTTCAACACACAAAGCATTGCTTGCTTCGCACGCCAACCCCCGTATTGGGAGTATCTTCAATACACAATGCATTGCGTGCTTCGCACGCCAACCCCACGGTAGAATTCACCACATGGCTTTGAACCGGGTACTTCTATTGTATTTTACGTTTTGATCGATTTTGGGGGAACCAAGGGAACTATATAAGGTCGCGTCAAAAACAAAATGTGCAGAATAACATCCTGCATTTATATTTGTAGAAAATCTTAACAAAAAAAAAAAATTCATTCTCATTGGAAAAATCTCAGAAAGTAGTTGCTTCCGGTCAAAAAACGTGCTTCCGATTGTTGGATTTTTTGGCTAACGAACTCGTCCGAGTGACGTAGACAACCAACACATGTACCAAATTTGAACCAAATTGGACTTAAAATGCGGCCGCTAGAGTGCGAACACATGTATACATATATATATATATATAAATGATTTTTAATGAAAAACGTGTTCTGGGGACCATAATCGGTGCTCATTTGCTACTCCCGACCTTGAGTGTTACCATAAGGGCCACTGCAACTGCTCATTTTTCCTATGGAAATTCGCTATAAAAGTACTATTAAGCCCCCGTGAAAACCAGATTCATATGCAGATTAATTAGATACACATCAGAAATACATTATTTAAAAACAATACAATTTAAAAACAACAGATTTTATCGAGACCTACCTAACTATACTGAGTGGATTTTTAACTCGGTAAATATGTACAAATAAGGATTTTTCGCTGAGAGTTTATCAAAGGAGCGCGTGAGTCGAATCTGGAGACTAAGGTGCAAATAAATTCGACTTTATTTCGTACACACATTCAGCTGTTCAACGCCTTCGTGAGTAGATCAATTTTCCAAATAGTTGGTTGAAACACTAAAACATATAAACTTCGTTTTGGAAATTATTTCAACTCACGTCAGTGATTCAGATTCGTGGCAGAATGATTTACATATGATTTATTAAAACTGTAGGCATATTAGAGAAAATTTTGTATTTATATACGTTATTATATATCAAAATAAATATAATAGAAATATATTTTAATTGCTTTTTATTTCGTACTATGGGAGACCACTACGTGCTCCGCCACTCCAATCCCGTTGGACCTTTCTATGCACATATGTTATGTTTTCTTTACAATAAAAGGTTATCTATACATAATTAATTTGCTAGGGGTTATTTTGTGAGTAGAACTCCTCCTAGAGTTTTTAACCGATTTTGATGTTTTTGGTGTCATTTTACAGAGTTCACTCTGAAGTTGTGCTTCTCTTAAAATGAGCTCAATGTATGTTAAGAGCTTCGCCCCAGTGGCCCTCAAAGTTGCCATGTTAATCTTATGGAAGGTCAATCTTAAGGAAGAAGAAGAAAGATTTCTTTTGATTTTATCAGGGGCACAAAAAACAGCTGTTCGTATGAAAAGCTTAAAACAGCTGATTTTGATCAACAGCTGATTTTGATCAACAACTGATTTGGATCAAAAACTGAATATAATTTTAGGTTAGGTAAATCAAGCAATAGCGAAGCATTGCCCGGTCCACTAGTGATTAATGATAATATCAAAGGTAAGATTGTAAATAATGTTCAAATCAAATTATTTCGTATATTTTATACCATCAGTTATAATAAAGGTTAAACAAATTATCAATGCTCAGGTCTACACTTAAACAAAGCTCTACCTAAAAGTTGCAAATATAAATAATTGTTACAAATTTTGAAATCAGCTGTTAATGGAAATATTATAGCGAACAGCTGATTATTGTTATTACTATAGTCAATAAAATTATTTAATGGCGCTCACATTTTTGTTAAATATTTAGTATACTTTTTGTTGTTTTTATGTTCAATAGATGCTGCTATTAAAACAAAAAGTATTTAAAAACCTCCTTGTGTTCTATGTATGTTGTGCAAAAATTTCAAAGTAATCTGTGAAGAACTTTCGGAGGTATGAGATTTTCAACATTTACATTTGTATTTATATAGATTGCTATATCAAATGATTTACAAGTTATTAATATTATAATGAAGAAATTAATAATGGCATATGTTTATATGTTATACGAAGTGTACGAATGTTTCCGAAGCTAAAAGAATGGGTAAATCTTCTTCAAATTTTTATAAATGAATTTATTGATGATAAAAGGTTGTATTTATTTTCATGTTATAACCTCAAAGCAAATCTTACAGCGTATGATACAAACTAATACAAAATGTTAAAAGCCTTAGTTCTATCTATATTGCACAGACATCCGCCAAATTTAAATATAAAATAAGTCATCTGCAATTATAATTAAACGTTTTTAAACTGTAATAGCTTTTCCTGTTAAATCAGAGCCAAATATCAATCACACAAATAATGTATTTATAACGGATATTTAAGCCGTTCCAAACAATCTAGAGAAGTTATAAGTGAAACCACTTGGGTTTAAACGAGCTGTTAGCATTAGCGATGCAAGAAGACCAGTTCTTCGCTGGTCACTGACTTGTTTCCATCCTGCAGCAGCCACACCGAGCCAAGTAGTCTCTTCGGGTGTAACAAGTCCTATGCAAAGAATCCGGGGCTCTAAAAACGTTATTTCTCTACCATATGTTTAAATCAAACACGCCGATGTTTAGAAATACAACACCTTACATCTCTGACCTTCAATAATTTATGCTCGATATTGTGTTTCCATGAGATAAAGTAAAGATGCTTAAAATTAAGTAATTGTTTTGTATTTATTTCCTTAGCAAGTATATCCTTGTAATATAAAGAAATCACAAATAATTAAAATAAGAAAAACGTTAAAAAAAAATTAATTTTTACTTTCTCACTATACTATAGTATAAAGTATAGTGGTCGCAAAAAAATCGATGTTGAGATTTTTGTGGAAATATCCCTTTTGGGACCCCCTGAGTCCAAAAAAGTAGTTTTTACAAAATGTCTGTCTTTATGTATACAAAGCTAGAGCGGAAACTATTCGATCGATTTCAAACAAATTTGCACCAGACATGACAAGTAGGCCTGTATAGATGAACGAAAAACGGTTTTGAATTTTTTTTAAATAACCCCCATTTTGGCAAAAAAACCCAAAAAATCAGTTATTGTTTTTTTTTATAAAAAAAAACGGCTCTAACGATTTTTATAAAATTTGGCTTATTTGAAGCCTTTAATGGCTAACATATGCAAAAAAACCGCATCTTTCTAAAAATTCTCGTTTAGCTAATAATAATAATAACTGATTTTTGGGGGTTTATGGCCATAAAGTGGGTTGTTTTTCAAACATTTTCAAACCCTTTTTTTGTGCATCTATACAGGCCTAATTGACGTGTTTGGTGCAAATTTGTTCGAAATCGATAGAATAGTTATCTTTCTACATAATGTACACAATAATAATAATAATATTTATTAGTTAATCTCCTACTTTAATAAATCACCTCTCCTACCCCACCTGCACCTATAGTAGGACTTAAACACAAAAAAAAAAATCCCACCTACAATTATGAAGTCACAATGAATCTGTTTAATAATTTAAATATTATGTTTGTGAGAAAGTATGTGCCAGTTCCTGGTACCATTTATTATTAATAGCCCCTTTAATTTCACTAAACCCTGGCTGAAGCACAAGTAATTTCAATCACATGTTTTAAATAGTGTAAAAAAGAAATTTTGGTTAAAACTAAATGGTTAAAAGATAGTTTTAGCTAAACAATAATTAAATACTGAAATAAATACAGACTTTTATTTCCTGGAAATCTTTAACATTCCCCTAAATAAAGATTGGAAACAGTTTTAATTTAATTTATAACGATAACTATTTATTTTTATGAATTTTTCTAGTTTCAAACAATGTCAGGCAAAGCTGATTTGCCCAATAAAAACAATCAATATCAGTGAAGAAACACATTTAATTTTATTCGTAATTTTTAAATAGTAGTACTTATGTATCGAAATGTATAGTTTTATGTACACTCCATTACAGCTGTTGCATTTCTTGATTTTATGAACACTAAACATTGTTTTGACATCGGATGCAGCATTTGACACTTAAATACATTACAAAACAATTCGAATTTCCAAAATTAAGTTAAACGTTTGATGTTTTCAACCAACTACTGTATTTGGGAAATTGGTCTACTCTCGGAAGCGCTGAATAGCTGCCTATAAGTACGAAATATATTAGAATTCGTTTGCACCTCGACCCTGTGCCCTTGGATTATACAACAGCTTCGTTTTCCTTTCAGCGAACAAACTCGCTTAGAGTACGTTTATGGTGTTTTACGTTTTGGCCGATTTTGGGGGAACCAGACAAGCTATGGTTATCGTGTAAACAAACAAAATGTGCCGAATTTGTATTAGCCACTAAAAAACGTTTCATTCTAGAGCGAAAAATCTAAAAAAAAATTACCTACCGTCCAAAAAGTGCTTACGGTTGTTGGGTTTTTTTAGATAACGAAATCATAAGAGGCACTTAGAAAACCAACGTGTTTATCGAATTTGACAATCGAACGTAAAACGAGGCCGTTAAAGTGCGGACACATATATAAAAATTTTAATGACACCCAAAACGTGGCTGAGGACGATGATCTGTGCTCATTAAACGGTCCTGACCTTAGGACTCACCATAAAGGTCACTGCAGTAGCTCATCTTTCAAATGGAAATTCGGTAAAAAAATAACGAATATTCGAAACACTAATCAAATAAAGTTATGTACATTAATTTTATTTGGATTAGTATGTTGTAAGAACAAGGTGTAAGGAATAGGAAGGGGTTTTGCACAACCTCGTACCAAGTCTGGTTCCCCCAAAAACATAAAATTACTTGGTTCAAATCAACGAAGGGGATTTAGCCGTGGGGCTAGTTTGTCAGCTGCGAGCGATGAGAAGCATTCCAAAATCCTTGGCCACAAGGTCGAGGGTTTTCTACTTATATATTTTGTACACGCAAGCATCTATTCAACGCCTTACTGAGAAGACAAATTTCCTAAACAGTTGGTTTAAACAATACTACATATCTATATATATAAAAGCCAAAACCCACTGACTCACTGACCCACTCATCACGATTTCTCAAAAACTACCGAACGGATTGGAATGAAATTTGGTATGTAGCTTCCTCTAGGGCCATAGGTGCTCACTAAAAAGGGTTTGAAAAAATTCGAAATTTTAGGGGGGTTTGGGGGGATCAAAATTATTAAAAAATGACTTCTTCAAAACTACCGAACGATTGGAATGAAATTTGGTATGTAGCTTCCTCTAGGGCCATAGGTGCTCACTAAGAAAGGGTTTGAAAAAATTCGAAATTTTAGGGGG
>JAGFPH010001027.1:238395-250692 GCA_018207615.1 Philaenus spumarius | reverse complement strand
CACCACTTTTGGCGCCATATCATGGGGGACTCTACTTGTGTGTGTGTGTGTGTTGGTGTGTGTGTGTGTGTGTGTGTGTGTGTGTGTGTGTGGATGTTATCAGACCTAGAGCCTAAACCAATCGTCCGATTTTGATGAAACTTGGTATGAAGGTACTAATCTACGGTATCTCTAGGTGTTTTTTCATTTTTGTGAATTTTTGATTTTTAAGGGTAATTTTTCCATAAAAACCCTTAAAATAACGGAAAACCCAACTTTTCTCAAAAACGGCTCTAACGATTTTGATTAACATTTTATAGTTTATTAGAGACCGAAATTCCTATAAACTGTAAAATTTTAATCAAAATCGTTCTAGCCGTTTTTGAGAAAAGTTGGTTTTTCCGTTATTTTATGGATTTTTATGGGAAAATTACTCTTAAAAATAAATAAATGAGGGAGAAAGTATGTGTCCGTTTCCCGATACCGTTTATTTTTCAGTTCGTTTGTCTGGTGTAATCTCCAGAATGACTGAAATTTTTAGACGAAACTTTCATTCCCATGTAGATGACTTTTCAGAGATTAATCTAGGGCTACTTTTTATCCTGGAAATATTTAGGGTACCTATTTAAAAATGTAAAAAAAAATTGAAGTAAAAGTGTCCTGTCGTGGGACCTCCGTCAGGAACGAAGTTCATCACGCCTTTTCTTCAATTCTTTTACCAGCCTTAACGGCAACATACACACATAATTTTAATCTTTCAATTGCCGTTTATTATTATATTGTTTTTTTTTTATACAATAGTACCTGGGCAACCGAGCATCGGTCAGTACTTTTTTTAGGAAAATGTATGCAAATACAATTACATACTGAATTTTTTTATGTATTTTAGAAATAACAAATAATTTATATTTACTTTTTTTGTTCGTTTGCCTTACTGGACTGGGTATAAATATTTCATAAATACCTGGGTATCACTTTTTGTGCTGCTCACAGTCCTGCTTAATGTCTCTATATTTGACGAGACAACGATCTTTAAATATAGAGACATTAAGCAGGACTGTGAGCAGCACAAAAAAGTGATACACAGATATTTATGAAACAAATAATTATTATAATCATTAGATAATTTTTTATATTACCTTTATAGAAAAATATAAAGAATGCAGAAACTGGTGAAAAGGGTTTTAGAACGGTTAATAACAGCACAAAAATAATGTTTTAGTTACGTTTGGTGTTGAAATCAGCTGATAATGGAAATAGTATAGGAAACAGCTGATTACTGTTATTATTGTAGTCAATAAACATATGTAATGATTTTAAACTCCGTAAGCTCAATGTTAAAATTTTTTAGAAAAATACGGGTTTTCCTGAGGTAGTGGTTTTCACCAATCGATTTTTTAGACCCAAAAGCCTCTAATCCCAAACTTTTATCAAAATCCTTCCACTGGATCTCAAGATTGCTCGTACGTACAAACAGACATTGCTGTTATTAAAATATAGGATTTACTGTTTCCATACGTTTAATGTTATTATAATAAAGGTGTAGAATTAATTATAACATCAAAGCTTAGATGGTAAACACAGTGAAATGTCCATTCACTGTAAATACACTCAGTAAACATAAAATGTTGATTCATCAGTCTAGGTCTAACCTAAAATGATTGTGTGTATGTTTAATTTTTTTTACCTGTCTTAACGGCAACATAAATACATTAATTTTAGGTTAGGCCTAGGCTTAAAATTACTTTCTAGGCCTAACCTAAAATTTCAGCGCTTGACGGTAATATCTAAACTACGCCGGTCGGAACCGATCGTCTCTTAAATTAAATTGGTAAATAAACACATGTTTCTTGAATGTATTTACATTGATTGCAATAGTAACCAATTTGGTAACGATTTTTTCGTTACGCACTACGTTTTATATTTGTTAACGTCTACCGCAACCCGCGTGAAGGAACTTCGTTAAAAAAAAAACATTTGAGAAATAATATATAACGTTATATAAGCGCATTATAGTATACAAATTTAATTTGTCATAACTTAAGAGCTACATTGATACCAACACGTTTTAAAATATTACATAGGGTACTATATGTAAATTTTCATAATATGGTTAACGTCATTAGTAACTGACCAATATTTTTTTAATTTCTCATGGTGTTATTGATTAGTGTTGATTTTATAATTGGTTAACTGTATGCAGTATTCCTAAAAACCCCAAAACATGATTGCAAAATCTACAAACATGTCATGAAATGGAGTTATACGTTGCGATATATACGTAATCTTTATATTGAAGTTTATCAATGCAGATAGAGATTGATTGAGGAAGACACTGAGAAACTTTCAGTACCTGTTCTACTAGTGAAAATAAAGAAAAAAGTTCATATAAACATGGGTTTAGAAATGTTTCGTTTTCCTGTTATCCACCTTTTTTAAAAAACTTAATATCTTAATACTTTGCAAATGATTATAACTGTCTTTCGAATGATATAACTCACAAATTGTACTCGGGCTTATGAGTGGTAGAAATTACGCAATTATCTTACATGAATAGTGAAAGAAATAATTTATCGAGACTTACCTATCAATTTTGTTCCTTGTTCCTAGAACTGTACCTAAATTACCTTTGCACAGGATTATAGTAAATTTAATTACATTTTGAATGAATTAACTCACAAATTGTACTCGGACTTATATACTCCTCAAATCCCTACCCGAAAACGATTAAACTGTCTAACTCCACCATTTTGAATCGGGTCGAAAACAAAAAAACAAAAATGTTTATTTGAAGGATCTTAATTATCCAAATACAATGCTAGAACCCTTTCCCCAAAAAATCAGTAAATTTTAATCATATTTACTACCACTTATCCGGAAATAAAACATATCTATATAAATTAATGAATTTTGTGTATCGTCTCCAAACGGTCTGAAACGTATAGAAACGAAGTTTTAGCTTCCTCCGCCCAAAAGTTTTCAAGTTGGGTCGAGTGTAATAGCTCTTATTTCCTTCAAAAATTCGGCTAATAAATTACCTTGAAAAATCATTCTAGCAAAGTGACAGAAAATACATTGATAAAGAAGAGATGCTTTTCTTTTCCCTAAATCCGAAAGTTCTCTCAGCTTTAGTAGGAATACATCTTGTAGTACATGTATTTAAGGTTGGAAATCAGTTCGTGCAGTTGTACAAAGTGTTATGAACATGCTTGTATCAACTGGAGTTGACCCGTGACATTACAGGTTGTTAAACGACTATTGTCATTAACGGGAAAATGTTGAAAAATGCACAACTTGTTAGTTATGTCTGAAGCAATCGTGAAACTGGAACACCTTGTACGGGTCCTCAAGGTTGGGAGCTTGGTGCCCGAGCAACTCCTGCTCCTGCTCCTGTCTTGAACGTATCAACAATATCGAATACAATGGTAAAATCATTACTATAATACCTTCAAGAGAACGTCACCATAAATTTGAGAAACATTTCTTAATTGGATACTCTAGTGAAATAAATTTTTTTTTTTTGAAAAAAACAGTTGGATATAATTATTTTACTTAATCAATTACATGCACTGAACAAAGTTCTAATTAGAGCAGTTGAGTAGACAATTTATTTCAAGCATTCTCATGTTGTAGAAGTCCGTGTTTGTGCTTCCCTGCATAGCTCTCGATATTTTCTGCCGTGATGTTCATCGCAAGACTGTCATTGCGGATGAACCACAGTGCATTAACAAAGCTGAAATATTTGTGTGATAATGTTTGTGCACAATAATCTCCCACATTTATCTTTTTAAATAAAACCGCAAAAAAGATCAATTCTACTATTATATGCAAACCCTCGAAAAAATGTTACTTTGTGTCAAAAAACGTTGTTTAGGTTGTTGGATGTTGCTGGTTAACGAACTCGTCTGAGTGACTTTGAAAATCAGAAGGGTTTTGGACCAAATTGGACTTAACATGCAGCCATTAGAATGAGAACACACATACATATAAACTAATTTTAATGACATCCCAAAACGTGTTCTATGGACAATGATTGGTGTTCATTGACCACTCCCCGACCTTAGGTCTCACCATAAGAGTCACTGCAATAGCTCATATTTCCAGATCTATAATTCATTTAAAGTCATTTCACCTGAGTCAGATTTTTCGGTATACTTTTTAAATGAAAGTGATTATGCAGTTATAAGTTATTAAATAAAAAAAGTTGATAAATCTACAAATTTTAAGATTGTTAATATTTGATATTTCAGTACAAGTTTTAAATAAAACTGTTGCTTGAGGTGGTTTTTCACTTATTTATGTTTGTAATGAGAATTGTAATGTTTACTTTATCATCAAAAAACGGAAGGACGAATATATCAAGTCCTATTGTTTTGTTGTTGCAAAAAGGGCTGATGTAGGCCAAATAAGGAAAAAAGTACAATATGGCAAAAAAGGCGAATAGGACAAAAATGAGGGATTTTCTTTAATTTAAAAATTGTGTGCAACTTGAATTTTACAATAATGTAGTTAAAATGGAAAGAAAAAAATACAGACTTGTACAATACAAGCAACTTGTATGTAAGTATTCGAAACTGAAAAACGTCTTATTGGACCTTTTGACTTATTCGATATAATATATATATACATATATAAAAGCGGCCCGGCATTTATATTGCATAGGGGCACATACATTCTCTCGACGGTACTGTGGTGGGTAGACATGCATCGTGACTTGCGTACCAACTTCTTCTCTGACACGAAAACCCTGAGGTGGAAGCAGATCTCGATGTAACCAAAGATGCATGAAGAATCCAAAGGATTAAACCTCTTGAACTAAATTTATTTGGATACTAATGTAATTTGACCCCTAACGATAATTTAATTAATAACTTTCCGGTTCATGTATTGTTAATTAAATATAACTCGTTAGTCAATCTGCGTAATTATAGGTTATGAGAAATACATATAGCAACATATCTTCTAATGATTTATTTTAAGTGCTTAATAAGAAAAGTGTTTCCTAAATATCTTCGTTTTTGAAAAATTCAAATTTTGCTTATAAATTTAAATTGATATGTTCCGAATAAAACAATAAGCTTAAATCTTGTCAAATAGTTTCATTAAGTCAAACAGAACGTGGATCTGCTTTAGTGTTAGTTAATAAATTTGGTATTTTTCTTCGCCATTAAAATAGAAAGCCATCACCAACGACGCCAGCGCTTCCCTCTATAGCCGAATTTAAACAGCTGAGCGCTTTGACATTGCCTCATTTAAAACCATTTTATAAATCCATCTTTTGTAATTGAATGCTGACATAATCTGAATATTCCTTATAAAATTGCGGATTCGACTTGCGATTCACTTTTAATTATACATTTTATATTGTGCGAGGAAACATTTCAAACTTGGTACTTAAAAAATGTCAATTACGTGACAAATAATCGGGATTTAAAACAAAAAATATAAAACGCAAAACGGATGTGACTGTGGTTAAAATGAGACCTTGCAAACAGCGTTACCATAAAAAATAAAAGAAATAACTGGTTTTAAATTTAACATTGCTCTTACGGGATAAAAATCCAAGATGACCGCCACTACAGCAGACCATTAAGTTAACTAAATAAAACACTAAATCATCCATCATTTGTGAGTTAAAAACAATAATGTATTTTATGTGATTTAATTTAACTATCTAATATAGACTATATAAGCCTCCTTGAAAAATCACAGGCAGTTTAAATACATTATTTATAAAAATATTATTTAAAAACAACAGAGTTTATCTAGGCATAATTAACTATGCTGATGCATTTTTTAACTGGTAAATGTGTACAATTATAAGGATTATAACTGTTAGCCTATTTATTAAAATTTTGTAGTTATATACATTATTATATATCAAAATAAAGATACAAATATTAACTTTTATTTCATATTGATATATCAAATGATTAAAAAGTTATTAATACTACAATGGAGAAATTAATTATCGAATATGTACGCATGTTTCCGAAGTTAAACGAATGGGTATCTCTTCTTAAAATTTGCATAAATTAATATATAGATGATAAAAGGTTGTATTTATATTCATTGTATAACCTCAAAGCAAATCGTATAATAAAATCTACTTCACAAGACAATATATTATTAATTAAAGTTGTAATCATAATCCCAAAATATAATCTACGCTCGGTTTTGTTTTAGAATTACATATGATGGGTGAAATCAGCTGTTATATTGTTACTCACGTACGGACGTTATTGGGTGACTTTGTCTATTTATTTGCATCGATTTTACAAAAGTATTAACGGTGTTTACATAGCTATTAATAGCCTATTGACAAAGTATAAAAGATATACCTTAGTCAGTTGGCTGGCTATTCTCATAACGATTTACGTTGTATATATTCCGTAGCAAATTTAAATAAAGAAAGCAGGATTTTAATATAATTTAGTACGTACTTGAGTGAAATTTGACTTGATGAATGACTTTTGTTTGATCTTTTTAGTGATCTTGGAATTGTTACATGGATCCGCTCTGCTGTAGGTCTAATTAATTCTGCAACGTTGGCTTTCCTGATTTCTACTTTACGTAATATTTGGTAGTTGATGTCACACTGGAACTTATTGTTACGTAGACAGTTACATAGTTGAGTCCAAATGAAGGTAATTAAATCGGCGGTAGCAAAATTAAGAACGCATTCAAAAATGCTGGAAAAGATATAAGTAATTTATGTTTAGTATTGGTTGTATACAGTTTATTTGGCATTTTCAGGCTACAAATCTTTAGTGAATTAGTAACATGGTATACCAAATCACTTTGTACAATTCTCGATATCTGATAAGCCTACTCATACATAAAGGAGTATAAGTATGAGTTTTTGGTGAGTGTGTGTGTGTCGTGTCAGTGTGTGTAACTGCCCAGTAGTTTAAGACTCGCAGTTGTGTTTTGGAACATTAAACATTAGCACGTTTTTATTCTATTTACTAATTTTTCTAATAAATATTTATTAGTTTATGTAAGTAATAATAAATACATTGTATGGTTAAGTTAAGTATAATTGTGTAATTGTAATTTTCAATAAATTTTATACTTTTAGGAAACGGCAAAGATGGTGAAGAGTTCTAACTATATGCATTCTATTCGTTTAATAGTCATCTTTAAACTATAGGAGTATCAAATTTTATTTTGAATGAATAAAGGAGACTCCACCCGAACCTATAAAAATTGCTATTTTCGCCGAATACAAAAAATAATTTGAATCCAAAAAATATGTGTAAATTAATTAATTGGTGCTTAGATATTCTAATCTTAGAAGTTTCTCCAACATTTCTACGCAAACCCCATTAAAATAAGTTTAGTTTAATAAACTAAAAATTAAAGAAGCTGATTGGATCGTATAAAAAAACAGATGATTATAACGTTTTTAATTTCCAATCAGCTGATTTAGTCAACAGATTCAGCTGGTAAAGAAATTACAGATACAGTAATTAGTTTGGTGTTTAGGACCAATACGATAAATCCTAATGCTGTACCTAAACAACATTTTTATGAAATTTCAACACTTTTTCTATGTATGACCCCTTAATATTTATACATCATTTTAAAGATAAATACATAAGGAAGTTTTTATGTAATTGAACATAAGAATACGACAAACTTAACTGATTTAATTGAGCCTTAAAGTTTACAGGAAAAAGTCTGTAACAATAATTTTTAACTTTAAAGTTATTTAAAAAACGTTGTATAGGGAGTTATTATTTGGGTACTATGTTTAATTTGTAGGACGTTTAATGCTCTTTCAAATGGTATTACTTTCCATGTCATAACTACATTAGTGTGGTTTTTATCGTCAAACTAATAGTACCAAGTCATGTAATTTGAAAAATCACAAAATCCTCCATGACAGCTAAACAGTTAAGGTCAGATAAGGGCTTATGTACATGTTTTTGTTCCTTTTGATAAGTAGAATCAACTGTTAAAATTAATGTAGCCAGTAGTGACTCACCCTGTATATATTTTCTTGTAAATTCAAGATTCCTAAAATTTACAAAATAACTAAAAGTGTAATTTTTCGTGATTAGGAAAAATTAACTATCCGAAAGTTTTATTTATGGAACAGACCACCTAAATAACACTTTCCAACGTTGAAAAATTGTTTCAATCTTTTTTTAATGATATAATATATTTTTCATTGAGACACTTGGTTTTTGATTTGATATATAATATATATATATATTGGTAATTTGTTAGACGATTACTTGTTATGAAAAAAAATCATTCCACCGTAAAGCTGACACATTCCTCTTTGAAAACACCCTGTTACAATTATTTATTTAAACATTATAAATATACAATAGTTAATAATGTACTGTGCCGCGCTTCAAAAAATAGGTCTTCAGCCGTGGGACCGAGTCTCGCAGTTGCGGAATACATACCTGTTTTATCGATTTCCAGACAAATCATTGCTCGGGAGAAAAATTCAAGAGGCCATTTTTATTGAACAACAATTTCCCACATGGTGCTATTTTTCATTTTCTCTATCTTTAACCACAGCCCAAAATATAGGGAAATTTAGAAAAAAATGTTTTTCGATTTTTTTTTTTTTTGACTTTGGGAAATCGTTAGACTGGTAAACTTTCTTATATTAATCTACTAGCTGGCCCGATCCGACTTTGCACGGATAGACAAATCAAATTTAAATGTATATTAACAACAACAAAATATCAATAAATATATTACACTATGTATTTCTTATGGGAATTTTTAGTAACTTTGACCCACAAAATTTCGAATTTTTTTAATACCTTTCTTAGCGAGCACCTAGGGTCCTAGAGGAAGCTACATACCAAAATCGATTCCAATCCGTTCTGTAGTTTTATTTAGTAACTTTGACCCCCCAAAAATCCTAAAATTTCTAATTTTTTAAAAACCTTTCTTAGCGAGCACCTAGGATCCTAGAGGAAGCTACATACAAAATTTCATTCCAATCCATTCCGTGTTTTTTTTTTTTTTTTTTTTTTTTTTTTTGTATCTTTGACCCCCTTAAACCCCCTAAAATTTCTAATTTTTTAAAAAACCTTTCTTAGCGAGCACCTAGGACCCTAAAAGAAGCTATATACCAATTTTCATTCCAATCCGTTCGGTTGTTTTTTTTTTTTTTTTAGTAACTTTGGCAGCCCCCCAACCCCCCCCCCCCCCCCTTAAGATTTCGAATTTGTTGAAACCCTTTCTTAATGAGCACTTACGGTCTTAGAGAAAGCTACGTACCAAATTTCATTCCAATCCGTTGAGTAGTTTTAAAGAAATCGTGATTTATTAACTTTGATTCCCAAAACTCCCCTAAAATTTCGATTTTTTTTAAAACCTTTCTTAGTGAGCACCTATGTTCCTAGAGGAAGCTACATAAAAAATTTCGTTAAAATCCGTTCAGTTGAAATAAATATCATACAAAATTTGCATTAAACAACAATTTGCCGTGTACAGTTGTTACATAATTAGGTAAATGTCTCATTACTCAGTTATTTATTATCTGATTGTAGCAAATAAAAAATTATTTTGTTCGTCTTAAAATTCTACATTTTTTATTACTGGTAACATTTTTTTATAAGAATTACGGTTTTTGTAAAATTTAACATCAACAATTTTAAATGGCCGTCATCTTGAAACTGTTTAAGATATCGAAACGAAATTTTATACACTTGTTTGACCTACCAAGGTACATGTTCGTGCCAAATTTGAAGTTTATATATAAAATAGTACTCAAGTTATAAAATAATTTGTAAAAAACACAAACAGACGGACAGACAGAAAACTAGGCATGCCAGACCCATGTTTATGTGACTTTTTTGATTGTCTTGACCTGAAGGAACAAATACACAAAATATTTCCAGGGAGTTTGTAAACACCCTGTATATAGATGGAAGATATACTTTAAGTATTGATTTATTACACAAAATCAGCAGTATTCCAAAATACTGGTAGTTTTGACCTACACCGACTGGGCTAACACTCGTATTGAAATAAATCTCAGCTATTTTTGTAATACGGTATATGATGGTTTTGCAATGATTGTTTTAAAAATCACTTTATATTGGACTGTTATAACTGTACTGTACATTCTGTAGAACGGAGTACTTTAGCGCTAAATGTTATTCCATTCAATGAGTCAATGTCATCGTTAGAATTATCATTAATCTGTGGAAACAAAAGAAGCATAAAACTTGAAGCTAGTAAATTAAGTCGTACGTATTCCATCCGTGCACCATTACGTTATCATAAATCCATCAAAACTAGACTAAATAGGATTTACAAATCTACCGGTTGTAAGGGGTCAGTTCAGACAGACAGCGAGGGTATTAAAGTGTATGAGATAAGAGCAGACAGCAATGCTTCGATATAATGAAGTCGATAGACGGGTTGACAAGGTTTCTAGAATTTGATTAGAAGTAATCATTGCTAGCATGTACTGTTATGTACTATCTAAGAAATGTAAATTTTGATTTCATTTTAACCATGCGCTGGACGGATTTCCCTTCAACCTTTTTTCATCGACGTTTTACAATCTTTAAAATTAGTAACACAAAGACGATGACAAGTGCCCTTGAAAACTCAGGAGTTGACTTTTATAGTTGTTTGACCAAAGCTCTTTCTGAGTTATTTGCCATCACACGAATACGCAGGACCCTTTTTAGCTTCTTGCAGCCTTTAGGCTCACTCGAGGCCTGCAGCCTCCTGGACTCGAGATCAGAACGAAGAAGCGAATCTAGATATAGTGTATTTATACAAGTTTCGATATTGAGATTGCCGAAAAAAAAGACGAATATATTGTCAGGTTACTGCGTAAAGTGGCCAAGTCAAAAATTGGAAAAATCCTGTTTGTGTGACCATCAATATTGTGTGGATAGCGTGGCATCTTCGTGATCAGAAGATACTGGGTTCGAATCTCGGCTAGACCAGGTAACTTTTCATATCAGTGGTTTGAGGGTAGGAGGGCGGAAGTAAAGCAAACGGTGGTTGCTTCGCTTCCAAGCTGACTAGTTACGTGGTCTTCGGCTTGGGATGTTTTGCATATTTTACTAAGATATTTATGTATATATAAATACATTTTTTTTCTTAACCACAAGCAATTAATTGTTATCCCGCAGCTGAACCGCTGACGTGAGTTGCGCACATTTCCAAAATAAGTTACAGGCCAATGTTTTAGGGTTTCAACCAACATTTTGAGAAATATTTCTATTCACGACGGTGTTGAATAGCTGCAAAATGGTTCGCACGCCATTCCGCATATTGGGAGTATCTTTAATACACAATGTATTGCGTGATTCGCACGCCATTCCGCTTCTTGGGAGTATTTTCAATACACAAAGCATTGCGTGCTTTGCACGCCACTCCACATATTATGAGTATTTTTAATACATAAAGCATTGCGTGCACGCCAACCCCACGATAGAATCCACCACATGGCTTTGAACCGGGTATTTTACGTTTTGATCGATTTTGGGGGAACCAAACGAGCTATAAGGTCGCGTAAAAAAACAAAATGTGCAGAATAACATCCTACATTTATGTTTGTAGAAAAAACTCAAAAACAAATTAATTCTCGTATGAAATATCTCAAAAAATAGTTACTTCCGGTCAAAAAACGTGCTTTCGATTATTGGATTTTTTTGGCTAACGAACTCGTCCGAGCAACGTAGACAACCAACATGTGTATCAACTTTGAACCAAATCGGACTTAAAATGCGGCCGCTAGAGTGCGAATACATATACACATATGCATATACATATATATATATATGATTTTTAATGACACTCCAAAACGTGTTCTGGGGACCATGATCGATGCTCATTTGCTACTCCCGACCTTGGGTCTTACCATAAGGGCCACTGCCATAGCTCATTTTTCCTATGGAAATTCGCTAATAATAATTAGTGAATATTCAAACGAAAACATGTATAGGATTCAAAAGAAATACATTCTACCTAAAATAATTTAGTTTAAGTTAACTATCTCTTCCACAATGAATTGTGTGAGCTTAGCGAGGAGCAAATGGATTGGCGCGTGAAGCACGCAATAGCCTCCGTTTGTACCAAATATAAAACATAAACGGTAGCTAACAGTGGATATAAAAGGACGAAGTGGACTAACTAAGTAAATGGTAAAGGCAAGGCTAACCAGGAAACGGCCTTGGTAATGTTCTAGGATCGGGACAAAGAAAATTTGCTGAGCTCGCTAATAGCCCAGTCGGTATAGGTTACAACTACCAGTAATTTGCAATACGGCTGAATTTTTTTTTATAAGTACATTAAAGTATGTAGATTAACATAAAAAAA
>JAGFPH010001027.1:227034-238295 GCA_018207615.1 Philaenus spumarius | reverse complement strand
ACCAATCCGTTCGGTAGTTTTGAAGAAGTCATTTTTTAATAACTTTGATCCCCCCCAAACCCCCCTAAAATTTCGAATTTTTTAAAACCCTTTCTTAGTGAGTACCTATGGCCCTAGAGGAAGCTACATACCCAATTTCATTCCAATCCGTTTGGTAGTTTTTGAGAAATCGTGATGAGTGAGTCAGTGGGTTTTGGCTTTTATATATATAGATACACAAGGGGTTCCACCAAAGCTCGCTTCGCTCACCAATCCCGGCGTAGACCCAAAGCCAATAGAAACAGATTATTCTGTACTGAGATATTTAGCGGCATGAGTTGTAATTTCACCATCAATATTTAAATAATCAATAATCAACATTGCAAAGAAATTTTGAAATTACCAACTAAAGGAAGCAATCATATAATATGTAACACCAGATGTTTGTCTTAGAATACAGTGTGACTTTTGTTTGCGTTTACCTTATTAAATAAAATAAACGGTACCAGGAACTGGCACATACTTTCTCACAAACATATTTAAATTACTAAACGGATTCACAGTGACTTGTAGGGTGGGGTAGGAGAGTTTTTTTATTAAAGTTGGAGATTAACTAATAAATATTATTATTATTATCTACAGAGAAAACTATTCGATCGATTTCGAACAAATTTGCACCAAACACGTCAATTAAAACTTTATAGATGCACGTAAAAAGGTTTTGAAAATTTTTGAAAAACAACCCCCTTTATGGCCAAAAAAACCCCAAAAATCAGTTATTATTATTATTATTAGCTAAACGAGAATTTTTAGAAAGATGCGAGTTTTTGCGTATGGTAGGGCACATTAAAGGCTACAAATAAGCCAAATTTTATCAAAATCGTTAGAGCCGTTTTTTATAAAAAAATAATAACTGACTTTTTGGAGGTTTTTTGGCCAAAAAGGGGGTTGTTTTTCAAAATTTTTCAAAACCCTTTTTCGTGCATCTATACAGGCCTACTGGACATGTCTGGTGCAAATTTGGTTAAAATCGATCAAATAGTTTTCTCTCTAGCTTTGTATACTTTTATTAAAGTTGAAGATTGACTAATAAATATTATTATTATTATCTAGAGAGAAAACTATTCGATCGATTTCGAACAAATTTGCACCAAACACGTCAATTCGGTCTCTATAGATGCACGTAAAAAGGTTTTAAAACATTTTTAAAAACAACCCCCTTTATGGCCAAAAAAACCTCAAAAATCAGTTATTATTATTATTATTATTAGCTAAACGAGAATTTTTAGAAAGATTCGGGTTTTTGCATATGGTAGGGCACATTAAAGGCTACAAATAAGCCAAATTTTATCAAAATCGTTAGAGCCGTTTTTTTATAAAAAAATAATAACTGATTTTTTGGAGGTTTTTTAGCCAAAAAGGGGGTTGTTTTTCAAAATTTTTCAAAACCCTTTTTCGTGCATCTATACAGGCCTACTGGACATGTCTGGTGCAAATTTGGTTAAAATCGATCAAATAGTTTTCTCTCTAGCCTTGTATACTTTTATTAAAGTTGAAGATTGATTAATAAATATTATTATTATTATCTAGAGAGAAAACTATTCGATCGATTTCGAACAAATTTGCACCAAACACGTCAATTCGGTCTTTATAAATGCACGTAAAAAGGTTTTAAAACATTTTTAAAAACAACCCCCTTTATGGCCAAAAAAACCCCAAAAATCAGTTATTATTATTATTATTAGCTAAAGGAGAATTTTTAGAAAGATGCGGGTTTTTGCATATGGTAGGCCACATTAAAGGCTACAAATAAGCCAAATTTTATCAAAATCGTTAGAGCCGTTTTTTTATAAAAAAATAATAACTGATTTTTTGGAGGTTTTTTGGCCAAAAAGGGGGTTGTTTTTCAAAAATTTTCAAAACCCTTTTTCGTGCATCTATACAGGCCTACTTGACATGTATGGTGCAAATTTGGTTGAAATCGATCGAATAGTTTTCTCTCTAGCTTTGTATACATACAGACATACATACATACATACAGACATACATACAGACAGACATTTTGTAAAAACCACTTTTTTGTACTCAGGGGGTCCCAAAACGGATATTTCAAAAAAAATCTCAACATCGATTTTTTTTGCGATCACTATACTTTCTCTATACTATAGTATAGTGAGAAAGTAAAAACGGTATCAGTTAACTGACAAAAACTTTCTCAAAACTTGCTGTAGTCAAAATAATATTGTTTGTAATCATTTTATTTACTACTTTTTACAACAAAACAAAAAAATAATATCCTACCTACGTCAATTGTATAAAAAAATTATTGTCTCATGCGGGATTCGATCGCGCGACCTTTTAATTACTGGCCGTGCTCGCTACCGTGGTGCTACCCCGTGCGGCCGCTGCCGCGATGCTAGATTGACAACACAAACTTGTTTATTTTTAAACGTTTCCCCATAATTATAAAACGCCGAAGTTTTGATAAAAGCGGGTGGTGTCATTTTGTTTGGCATCTTAAGCACTATAAATACTGAAAATTTGATCAAAATCGTTAGAGCCGTTTTTGAGAAATTTGCATTTTTGTCGTTTTTTATGGGTTTTTATGGGTAAATTACACTCAAATATTAAAAATTCCAAAAAATAAAAAAAATGCCTTGAGATATTAGGGTTTAGTACCTACATGAAAATCGGACCAATAGTGTCCTCTCTGGTCGTGTATACATACAGACAGACTGACAGACAGACACCACTCTAAAAACACTTTTTTGGGTTCAGGGAGCACCAAAACAAAAAATTCCACTAAAAATATTTTTGGGTTCAGGGAGCACCAACACAGATAATTGCACTAAACAATTTTTTGGGGTTCTGGGAGCATTAAAACAGATAATTCAACTGAAAATTCAAATTCGAACATTTTTACGAAAACAATACTTTCTCCATATATACTACGTAAGATAGGGTGGAGAAAGTAAAAACTGTTAGGCCTAGTAGTAAATATATAATTAACTGCAAATTGAATTCCTAATCTAAAATTATGTAAAGTTTTTATCCAAATCAGCTGTTTTATATATAACTAGCTGGCCCGACCCGGCTTTGCACGGATAGACAAATCAACCTGATACTAGGGGAATAATTAGCCCAAGTGTTTTAGTTCATTGTAAAAAAAAAAAAAGTTCATTGCAGGCCTAACCTAAAATTATATTCAGTTTTTGATCCAAATCAGTTGTTGATCAAAATCAGCTGTTTTAAGCTTTTCATACGAACAGCTGTTTTTTGTGCCCCTGATAAAATCAAAAGAAATCTTTCTTCTTCTTCCTTAAGATTGACCTTCCATAAGATTAACATTGAAACTTTGAGGGCCACTGGGGCGTAGCCCTAATGTCCTAGGACTTCGGTAAATGGCCTAAAACCTTCCCAGGGTTAACCTGTGTTACTATGCAAAATTTCAAAGCAATCGGATGGACGGTTTGGTAACGCATAAAGGACAAACATACAAACGTACATACATTGAATTTTATATATATTTATAACTAGTGGACCCGGCAATGCTTCGCTATTGCTTTATTTAATTTTAAGGGTAGTTATCAAATTTCATTCTTTTGACTTAAGTTATTGAATTGCAAATGGTGTTTATGTCAACAATTTATATAAACAATTTATATAAACAATATTTTAAACAGCATATATGTAAGTAAATAGATATGTAACAACCGATGTTTGAATTGAATTATAATACAGTAAGCATTTTTCGTTGATTTTTGTTTGTGTTGTTTGGCAATCTAACCTAAAAAAGCTGTTTTGGTTTTTGAAGAATAATAACCGGATTATAAATTAGAGAAATTGGTTGCAAATAAAAGTGTTTTGGTTCATTGTAGGCCTAACCTAAAATTATGTTCAGTTTTTGATCCATAACAGTTGTTTTATTTATAATAATATGTAACAACAGATGTTTAAATTGAATTATAATATAGTAGGCCTAAGCATGTTTTATTGATTTTTGTTTGTGTTTGCTTTTAATTTGTCAATCTAATCTAAAAAGCTATTGGTTTTGAAGAATAATAAACTGATTATAAATTTGCTAAAGTTGCTATGGTAATGAATGTAAACAAACATGTGTTACTAAGCATTTTTATGAACAGCTGTTTTTGAGCGCTATGGTCTTGAGTCCATACAAAAGAGGCTGTTTAGTTTTTTCCAAATTTGAAACTTTTTCGGGAAACTTTTCAAATTTTTCTTTATATAAAAACCTAGTTCGGACTATTACGAACATTTTAAAAGAAAAAATTGCCAAATTGGTCCAGCAGTTCTCAATTGATGCGATTTCAAAGAAACAGCAATTCATTTTTATTATATAGATTATAATACTAGGGGCTTTGCCCCTGGACGCTCCGCGTCCCAACCCCGGCTCGGCCTTCGGCCTCAGATGGCTGCTTCGCTTCGCTCGCAGGTGGAAAATTCGATAAAGAATCTCGTTAATCTTTGGCTCGTTTGTACATAGGTGACCGAGCATAAATCAGCTGTTTTATTTGGCAGCTGACTCAAACTCATTAAACATTATCTCCATAAGATTAACATGGGAAATTTGAAGGATTGTATAATATATAAGACTTTACATTTCTGTGAATGATTATGTTCAGTTTTTGATCCAAATTAGCTGTTTTATATATAATAGGTTTGTAACAACCAATGTTTGAATTGAATTAAAATATAGTTCGAATTTTTCGTTGATTTTTGTTTGTGTTTGTTTTTAGTTTGTCAATGTAACCTCAAAAAGGTAATACTACATTTGATACTGATTTGATCCAAATCAGTTGTTGATCAAAATTAGCTGTTTTAAGCTTTTCATACGAACAGCTGTTTTTGTGTACCTGATAAAATCAATAGAAATCTTTCTTCCATAAGATTAACATTGAAACTTTGAGGGCCACTGGGGCGTAGCCCTAATGTCCTAGGACTTCGGTAAATGGCCTAAAACCTTCCCAGTGTTAACCTGTGTTACTATGTAAAATTTCAAAGCAATCGGATGGACGGTATACGAACGCAAAGTGGACAAAGAACCAAAAAAACCCCCCATAAGGAATACACAGCAGAAATTTGCATTTGATTATAACGTTTGTAAGGCGAAAGATACATGATTTGTAATGCTTGATGACATATCTGTGAATGATTACCTGCAATTTAAAAAAAAAAATAAGGAAATCGGCCGGATAGAATGGCCGTACTGACTGCCACAAGTTTTCATAAATTCTTTTAATATATAGATTGTAACGACAACAGATGTTTGAATTGAATTATAATACAGTAAGCATGTTTCGTTGATTTTTGATTGTGTTTGCTTTTAGTTTGTTAATCTAACCTAAAAAAGCTGTGGTTTTGAATAATAAAACTGATTATAAATTTACTATGTTGGTTGCTATGGTAAAGCATGTAAACAAATAAGCGTTGACAAGCTTTTTAACCGAACAGCTGTTTCATCCGAATATTTACCACTTTTATTCTTTAAAATTTAAATTGTGCAAAACCCTTTCTTAGAGTGCGTCTATGGCCATATAAGAATATACCTTTAATTTTCGTATTTGTATCTCAAGTCGTTTTCGCTCCACGTTGATTCTATGCCAGCCATTCAGTCAGGACAAAGGCTCTTATCAACTTCTATAAAAGCAAGCATACATACGTACGTACGTGAGTAACTATATAATATAACAGCTGATTTCACCCATCATCTGTAATACTTAAACACAACCTAGCATAGATTATACTTTGGGGTTATGTTTACAACTTCAATCAATATAAGTATTGTAAAGTTGATTTTCTTAAATATGAGTTAAAGAACTAATGTAGGCTATAATACGTTATACGATTTGCTTTGAGGTTATAAAATTAATATAAATACAACCTTTTATTATTAATATGTTCATTTATTCAAGTTTAAAGAAGAGATACCTGTTCGTTTAACTTGGAAATTCTCATATCTTCGAATGACATAATAAATAAAGATATTCGATTATTAATTTCTTCATTATAATATTAATAAATTCTAAATTATTAGATCTACCAATATGAAGTTAGAAAGCAATTAAAAGATAATATTTTTATCTTTATTTAGATATGTAACCAGCTGACCCGTGCGAAGCATTCGCATTCTAACTTACTTAAATCCCACTTAATTAAAGTACACACCGTATATTTAGTATCGTATAGTGCGTATTTAGTGCGAAGGTAAACAACAACAAATAGGTGTATCCACAATGCTGTTTATAACCACGCTTACAATTAATTAAAAATAGCAATGTAGTGGCGTAACGACAGCTCTCCAGCTGGGTATTGTTATCATCAATGTTGCCAACGCCAGGAAAATATCCCTACAACTTACTTGATCTTACATGACGGTTACTTTCGGACTCTTTATTTCTTTTTTTTTCGTATAATTGTATTTTGTATATTTTTCCGGTGTAGCGGCTAAGGAAAACTTTAAAATGATGCCTCATTCATGTAATTTGATGATGTATTAAGGAAGTTATGGCGTACCGACAAAAAAATGGCATTGAGAAATAATATATGTGACAAGCTGACCCGTGCTAATATTTCGCAAGTTCGGAGTAGGCCTACATTTACCTGATTTAACACGTTGATTTAATCCTGTTAATTAAGTTTATTTATTTACATTGGTTTATAAATAACAGTTTCCCTATACAATCTTACAGTGTAAACAATCTAACTTACAGCTGTCATGCTAGTCAAACAGATGGTTAGTAGATGGCGCCTTTCATTAGGAACATACAGAGTATAATATAAAAGTTTTTTAAATCAATTTTTGTTATTAAAACATGAATGTTAAGCTGTTTGTCTATTTTTCCCGTGTAGTGGTTAAGGAAAGCTTTAAAATGATGCCTCATTCATGTAATTTGATGATGTATTAAGGAAGTTATGGCGTACCGACAAAAAAATAGTCTTGAGAAATAATATATGCGATAGTTAATATAAATATTAATTACAATTTTAACAAATAGGCCTACAGTTTTATAATCCTTATAATTAATTGTACACATTTACCGAGTTAAAAATGCCAGTCAGTATAGGTAGGCCTAGATGATGACTGTTGTTTTTAAAGAGTTTTTTTTTTAAATTATGTATTTCTGATGTGTATCTAATTAATCTACACATGTGATTAATGATTTTTCACGGGGGCTTAATAGTATATATACATTGTGTAATTAAAACTTAAAATAACAATGAAATCTTACAATATTATTATTTATAGCCTATTCAACATTTGCCTTTCTTCCTTCAACCACCTCTCTATCTCTATCTTTGACTCTCTCCAATCATAATATTTTTATTTGTTGGTACACAGTACTTTCAAGTTTACTTTGATACGCATCTGACAACGTAAAGCCCATGGTCATGTATAATTGGCAAGCGATTATTTACATATAGGAATAGTATCCTGACATATGTAAATAATGCCCCATAATCGTCTTCTCTACGCCAAGTCATTATTTGAAGGTTAATAGAAAGCAATATCTTGAGGTTGTAAGGACGCTACATACAACTCGTCTTGTTAAATTGTGTACTTGACGCTTTGCGTTTTTAATTACGTTGATGATTTATTTTTCATTAAACCCAAAAGTGTAATAAAACAGCTGATCTTAAAAGAAGAAGAAATCGACGTAATAAAACAGGCAGTGGTAAATTCAAAGGCTTAAACTCAATAGCTGTATGGATTAGTCACGCCACGCTACCGATGAAATGGATATTACACTTCTTAATTTTGTAAGTTGTGGTAAATTAGTGTACTTAGTGGCACTTATAAACTGGACATAGTGCTTTGTCTTTTGTTTAAGTGTCTAAATTACCTAACTTGGTTGCTATGGCATTGAATGTAAATGCATTAAAGAACGTGTGTTGGTTCAGTATAGGCTTTACTTAAAACTACGTTGTTAAACTTTTATTACAAATTAGCTGTTTAACTTTGATATTTAACAACAGATATTACAATTATAATAAAGTAAGCACTTTTCGAAGATTTTCAAAAAAAAACCTGTGTTGGTTGGTTCAGTACAGAAGTGAAAACTGTCATGAATATAAATCGTTGGTTATGTTGGATTGATGTGAAATTTGGATATTATTATTATTATTTTTCATTCCTTTTATTACAATAAGAAGAAGAAGAAAAAAGATTTAGACAACAAAAGAAAAATATAACTTACTTTGACAACAGAACTCGCAAAATAAATTAAAATGTGACACAATAATACATTACTTAAGATAAAAAAACATAAACAAGAAAACCATAAACAACATTACTTTTAAATCCTAAAAAGAAAAAAACTTAAAATAAACAATAACAGAAAAATTTAAGAAGAAGAAAAATAAATGAAATAATGCAGCCTCATGAGTCTGCCGTTTTGAGGCTGCATATGTCATAAGTAAAAGACAAAGAAAAAAAAAACAGAGATCAAGATGTCATCGGGAGCAGTAAAATTCTTAATAAATTAAAATTCAATTTTATATTTATTAAAACATATTACAAATAAAAGGAAAACAAGAATAATTTGTTCTGTGATAATTAGGCGTAACAATTTGCATTCATAACAAAAATACGTATTACTTAAAATTACACATACATAACTTACACTCACATTCCAATAATAATCCATACACACTCTCTTGAACCTATATACACATTTACAGCTATAAGTTCAACATATTAAATAAACGGTACCAGGAACTGGCACATACTTTCTCACAAACATATTTAAATTATTAAACAGATTCACTGAGACTTGTAGGGTGGGGTAGGAGAGGTGATTTTTTATTAAAGTTGGAGATTAACTAATAAATATTATTATTATTATCTAGAGAGAAAACTGTTCCATCGATTTCGAACAAATTTGCACCAAACACGTCAATTAGGTCTTTATAGATGCACGAAAAACTGTTTTGAAACATTTTGAAAAACAACCCCCTTTATTTCCATAAAACCCCCAAAAATCAGTTATTATTATTATTATTAGCTAAACGAGAATTTTTAGAAAGATGCGGTTTTTTGCATATGGTAGGGCACATTAAAGGCTACAAATAAGCAAAATTTTATCAAAATCGTTAGAGCCGTTTTTTTATAAAAAAATAATAACTGATATTTTGGAGGTTTTTTGGCCAAAAAGGGGGTTGTTTTTCAAAAATTTTCAAAACCATTTTTCGTGCATCTCAACAGGCCTACTTGAAATGTCTGGTGCAAATTTGTTTGAAATCAATCGAATAGTTTTCGCCATTTTGCCAAAAAACCCCCAAAAATCAGTTATTATTATTATTTTTAGCTAAACGAGAATTTTTAGACAGATGCGGTTTTTTGCATATGGTAGGGCACATTAAAGGCTACAAATAAGCCAAATTTTATCAAAATCGTTAGAGAGTTTTTTTTATAAAAAAATAATAACTGATTTTTGGGGGTTTTTGCAAAAAAAGGGGGTTGTTTTTCAAAAATTTTCAAAACCCCTTTTTCGTGCATCTATGCAGGCCTAATTGACATGTCTGGTGCAAATTTGGTTGAAATCGATCGAATAGTTTTCTCTCTAACTTTGTATACATACAGACATACAGACATACAGACATACAGACATACAGACATACATACAGACATACATACAGACATACAGACAGACATTTTGTAAAAACTACTTTTTTGGACTCAGGGGGTCCCAAAACGGATATTTCCACAAAAATCTCAACATCGATTTTTTTTTTGCGATCACTATACTTTCTCTATACTATAGTATAGTGAGAAAGTAAAAGGAGTACAATATTATACACAAATATTTAAACAAAAGAAAAGAGAAAATACTTACATACCCCTATCACATCTCTTACACTTATTTTCCATGCATCCAAATAAAATTAGAATAATAATGTATTCCTAAACCGCAAAATCCAACAGACCTTCAACACAATCCATGCACAAAAGCTAGATTTTTAATTTTATCTTGTCCTATTTAAAAAATAAGTATACAAAAATAACCTATAGTATTTATGTTCAGTTTAGTCTCAAGAGAATTACCTTCTTTGTGTAACTAATCCAGGTTATTGGCGAATTTAAATAGGAAAGATTTGTTATAACTCCCAAAAGTGGCACAAACTCATACTATTAATTGTAGCAATGTATCTACTTTGTACAATTCAACGTTTCTAGGAGCTATTGCAGTGGCTCTTATCGTAAGACCTAAGGTCGGGAATAGGAAATGAGCACTGATTACGGATACATATACATTTTAATGTGTTAGCACTCTGCTGCATTTCCGAATTGGTCCAAATTTGGTACCCAAGCTTGAACCGCTTGAGCTTGAAGTCGCTCAGACGAGTTCGTTAGACACAAAAATACTACAACCGGAAGCACGTGTTTTGACAAGAAATAACAATTTTATGAGGTTTTTCATAACTGAATAAAAATCGATTTGGTGTTTTTCTAAATAAGTCAATGAGATTATTCAGCACATTTTGTTTTGTTACACGACCTTATAGCCAGTCTAGTTCCAACAAAATTGTTCAAAACGTAAAATACTATAAAAGTACCCGGTAATTTTTATCTCGTGAAGCTGCCTTGGTTCAAATCCACGTGGGGAATTAACCGTGGTAGTAGCTTCTGATTCAAGACCTACAGCCAGGATGCGAGCGAAGCAAAGCAGGCCATAATACGAGGCCGCAAGGTCGAGATGTCGAGATGAAAAGGAGCAACGTCTTTGGGGATTGATTTAAAAAGATAAATCTAGGAAATTATTCTACACATTTTGTTTTTTACACGACCTTATAGCTCCTCTGGTTCCTCCGAAATCGATGGAAAAATAAAATACCATAAAAGTACTAGGTAATATTTACCTCGCGAAGCGAGTTTGTTCTCTGGAAGCGGAACGAAGCATCGCATCAGCCGGGACTGGAGGCTGAGGTGGAAAACAATTCTACTGATATATTTATTAGAGGCAGCTATTCAGCGCCCTTGTGAGTAGACCAATTTCTCAAATAGCTGGTTGAAACCCTAAAACACATAAACTTAATTCTAGAAATTCGCGCAACTCACGTCAGCGGTTCAGCTGCGTGATCGATTTTTACTTAGCGAACTTATTTTCAAGCGTATCAGTATATTTCCCGTTCTACATACTGTATTTACTTGGTTGAGTTATAGGCCAGTCGGTAAAGGTCAATTTAGACCAAAAGTACCAGTAATTTGCAATACGGCTGATTTTTTTTTATAAGTACATTAAAGTATGTAGATTAACATAAAAAAA
>JAGFPH010001027.1:206722-226934 GCA_018207615.1 Philaenus spumarius | reverse complement strand
GATTATTGTAATGGCATTGAAAACATTTGCATCAGCTGTGCTTCGTTTAAAAGAAAACAGATGATTATTGTAATGACATTGAAAACATTTGCATCAGCTGTGCTTTGTATTGTTTAAAATGGACAAATTTCACTTTTTAATTTAATAAAAAGACGTAGAAAACGAATTTTCCCAGACTGGTGACCATTTCCAAT
Source organism: Philaenus spumarius (assembly GCA_018207615.1). NCBI lineage: Eukaryota > Metazoa > Arthropoda > Insecta > Hemiptera > Aphrophoridae > Philaenus > Philaenus spumarius. The sequence continues at coordinate 226,740 of JAGFPH010001027.1, read as the reverse complement.
CGATTTCTCGTGGCCAAAAGCCCCATATAAAATCAAAAAATCAAAAATCCTTAGACGGAGATTCCAGATCCATTTAGCAGACAGATAATTATCTCTCGCTTTAGAAGATAAGATACAGACAGACGTTTTGTAAAAAACACTTTATTGGGCTCGGGGGGTCCCAAAACGGATATTTCTACAAAAATCTCAACATCGGTTTTTTTGCAATCACAATACTTTCTCTCTATATATATGGTATAATTTATAATTTATGCCTATATAAGTATAGGCAATGTATAACAGCTTCCCCAGTGAAGAGACTGAACATATAAATTTTGATCACTGTTTATTATTAGTGTCAAACATTCTCAAAAGTTAGTTTTTCCAATCCAAAATATTTAGAATTAGTATTTTTGACTGTTTGTAAAACGTTTTTTCATTGCAAAGTTTATTTAAAAAAACAATATTATATCATTTAAGCACGTTTATGAGTGTTTTTGTCACTTGTATCCAGCAGCAATCGCCCACGGTATACCTTTACTCAATAATTAACTGAATTTGGTTTTACTAATTTTATACTTATTTGTAGGTTTCAAACAAAATCGACATGGGTTTTGAGTTGGGTGTTTTAAGGCTATTGACGAAAAATAGACAAACAGCTTTAAATATATTATGTTTTCGTTACAAAATTGATTTAAAAAACTTGTATACTATACTTCATAATGTTCCTAATGAAAGGCGCCATCTATTAACAATCTGTTTAACTAACATGACAGCTGTTAGTTTGGGTGTTTACATTCCATACACAAATGTTATAAACTGTTATTTATAAACCAATGTAAATAAATAAACGTAATTATAACTGAACTTAATCAGGTAAGTACTCATAACTTGCGAAAATTCGTACAGGTCAGCTAGTTATCAATTAAAAGTAAAAAATACAGTGTTTGCTTAGTAAAATAAATAACTCGAACCTTCCTTAAAAGGCAGTAAAATATTTGGAAGTATTCAAGTGTAAAGAAATCAAAGTAATTGTCATTTGTTATGATTAGGAGAACTTTGACATGCTTCACATTTTTTGATGGTTCTATTTCCAAACGTTACTTTATTAAATAACTAAATATATCTCTATTTTTGACCAGAATCTTAGTTTGTATCTATCCTTACCATTCCTCTCCTTACAATATGACATATATTTCCGCAATCACTAAACTACAGTGTTGACGTGAACGCATATTTCATAATTCATTATTAAAGGCTAAAGTATCACAATAGTTTTTATAACTTGACATTAAGAGTTAAAAGTGTAACGGTATTTAGTAATTGAAAATGAGAAAGGTAAAACTTATACAGTACTGTCCTCTGATTAAATAGTATTGAGTTCAGTTAATTTAAAAATAACTACTTTTTTAACACGTTTTTTCAACGCACTAAAGAGTAAAAAATTATTTCTCCTTTCATAATCCCATACACTAGATAGCGAATTTCCATAGGAAAAATGAGCTATTGCAGTGGCCCTTGTGGTAAGACCCAAGATCGGGAGTAGCAAATGAAGACCCAGAACACGTTTTAAGGTGTCATTAAAATTCATATATGTGTATATATGTGTTCGCACTCTAGCGGACGCATTTTAAGTCCGATTTGGTTAAAATTTCGTACACATGTCGGTTGTCTACGTCACTCGAACGAGTTCGTTAGCCAAAAATATCCAACAATCGAAAGCACGTTTTTTGACCGGGAGTAACTATTTTTTGAGGTTTTTCTTCCTACGAGAATGAATTTGTTTTTGAGTTTTCAAATATAAATGTATAATGTTATTCTGCACATTTTGTTTTTTTACGCTACCTTGGTTCCCCCAAAATCGATGAAAACGTAAAATACCATAAAAGTACCCAGTTCAAAGCCATGTGGTGGATTTTAGCGTGGGGTTGGCGTACAAAGCACGCAATGCTTTGTGTGTTGAAGAAACTCAAATACGGGGGTTGGCGTGCGAAGCACGCAATGCATTGTGTATTGAAGATAATCCCAATATGCGGAATGGCATGCGAAGAATTTTGCAGCTATTCAGCGCCGTCGTGAATAGACCTATTTCCCAAATCGTTGGTTGAAACCCTAAAACATAGGCCTATAAATTTAATTTTGGTAATTTGCCCTACTCACGTCAGCGGTTCAGCTGCGTGGTCGAATTACTTTCCTTTAGATTGGTGTCGGTGAATTTTAAAAGAAATAAAAATGCTAGCAAAATTAAAAACAAAAGACCGAGGGGCACGTGCTATAGATAATTTATGAATAAATAAATATCACCAGTAGTTATCTTGCAATGCAATTGATTTGAAATATCATTCGAGTTTACTACCATAGTTACTATCCACAATCCTTACTGTTGCATCCATCCGACAATTATCTACACAGGGTGTCCATTTTTACTGGGATCTCCAAAAGTACAAGATGTACAGTAAACTTTAAATGGAGGACTCCTCCTACTTTTTAGTGACCATTAAAAATATGAATTTCAAGTTGCAAAAATTAGTCGCCATTTTCCAATATGGCGGATAACTTTGGAATTTTTAATGAAACACCCTATATTTTATGATTGTTTTGAATTTTACAAGACTTTTTTGTTCTTGGTTTTTTTTTACGACTAACCGTTTAAAAGTTAGAGGGGCTTAAAGTTTTAGAAATACCCCAACTGAGCGGATGACATTTTGGTATGGAAACGTTTTGAACCAATGAAAACTCTCTTAACACTAATAACGCATTATTTAAACAAATAAATAACTTTTATTAAATGAACAATGAACAAATTCGCTTTTTGTAAATTTTTTTAAAACCGCGACAAAAAGGAATTAACTGACACAACTACAAATTTGTTTATCGAAAGCCCTCTGTTTATTAGGCTTCAAGTTCTCATTGTAAAGTAGCCCACAGTTTTTAATGTTTTTACATTCTAAAATATATGTTTTATGATGATTTTGGATTTTACTGAATTCTGAATTCTGAATCAGCTGATATTGAACATCTGTTATCAACTTCATTTTTCAAGTGTGACAAATTTGTAGTTTTGTCACTTAATTCCTCTGTAATATAGTTTTAAAAAATTAACAAAAACCGAATTTATTGATTTTAAAAAGTTATTTGTTTGTCTAAAAAACAAGTAAGTATTAAGTACTCTTATTATAGTATTAAGAGAATTTTCATTGGTTCAAAACATTCCAAAATATCATCCGATCGGTTTAGGTGTTTTACAACTGTATACCCCTCTAACTTATAAACGGTTAGACGTATAAAAAAAAACATCAATATTAAAAATGTCTTCAAATAACTCGTGGGTGATTTAAAACTATAGGACAATGTCTCGGTAGCTCATTCTATAGCTAATAAACGGTACCAGGAACTGGCACATACTTTCTCACAAACATATTTAAATTATTAAACAGATTCACGGTGACTTGTAGGGTGGGGTAGGAGAGGTGATTTTGTATTAAAGTTGTTTTCCCATAAAAATCCATAAAATAGCGGAAAAACCAACTTTTCTCAAAAACGGCTCGAACGATTTTGATTAAAATTTTACAGTTTATAGTACTTTAGGTCCCTAATAAACTATAAAATTTTAATCAAAATCGTTAGAGCCGTTTTTGATAAAAGTTGATTTTTCCGTTATTTTAAGGGATTTTATGGGAAAATTACCCTTAAAAATAAAAAATTCACAAAAATGAAAAAAACGCCTGCAGATACCGTGGATTAGTACCTCCATACCAAATTTCATCAAAATCGGACGACTGGTTTAGGCTCTAGGTCTGATAACATCCACACAGACACACAGACACACAGACACACAGACACACATACAGACACACACACAGACATCATTCCGAAAACCACTTTTTTAGGTTCAGGGGGACCCAAAACGGATATTTCCACCAAAAACTCAAACTCGAAAATTTTGACGAATACAATACTTTCTCCATATACTATGGTATAGGGGGGAGAAAGTAAAAATAAGAAAAAAAGTTCATATGAACATAGGCCCGAAAACGCTTCGTTTTCCAGATATCCGCCATTTTGTTGTTTTTACAAAACAATAAATATCTGACTGATTGAGTTTAAACTTAGCATGAACTTTAAATATATAGCAAGACGAATGAGCGATTATAAATCATGCGTTTCAAATTGGCGGCTGTTTGAAAATTGCAAACCTAAATTACTCAAAAACCGTACATTTGAACAAAAAATGTAAAGACGCCTTTTTTGTAGCCCTTTTGATTCCCTATCGGATGGTGTAACTGTCAAAACAATCGGATGAAGGATAATAGCTAAGTTAAAGATAATAACAGCATGAATATTGTTGTGTTTACTGTGTTGGTATAGGATGCCGGGTTGAACAAACCAATTATTATTACACATAACTTACCTATTATCCTTCATTCGATTGTTCTCACTGTGACACCATCCGATAGGGAATCAAAAGGACTACAAAAAAGGTGTCTTGAATTTTTTTGTTTAAATGTATGGTTTTTTAGTAATTTAGGTTTGACATTGACAAACAGCCGCCATTTTGAAATTCATGATTGGATTTAATCGGTTATTTTTCTTAACATATATCATTGTTAGGTTAAACTTCGTGCCAAGTTTGAACTCAATCAGTCAAATATTTCCCTAGATATGAATTATTTTGTACAAAAAAACAAAATGGCGGATATCTGGAAAACGAAGCGTTTTCGGCCCTGTGTTTATATGAAATATTTATCTGTCAAAACAATCGAATGAAGGATAATAGTTAAGTTATAAATAATAATGGTTTGTTCAACCCGGCATCCTATACCAACACACAAAACACAGCAATATTGTATGTACACATGCTGCTATTATCTTTAACTTAGCTAAAGATGTATACAGGATCGGATTGTGTACATTGAAATAAACGGTACCAGGAACTGGCACATACTCACCAACATATTAAAATTATTAAACAGATTCACTGTGGCTTCATATTGTAGGTGGTGTAGGAGAGGAGATATTAAAGTAGGAGATTAACTAATAAATATTATTATTATTATCTAGAGAGAAAACTATTCGATCGATTTCGAACAAATTTGCACCAAACACGTCAATTAGGCCCGTATAGATGCACGAAAAAGGTTTTGAAATTTTTTGAAAAACAACCCTCTGTATGGCCAAAAAAACTCCCAAAAATCAGTTGTTATTATTATTATTATTATTAGCTAAACTAGAATTTTTAGAAAGATTCGGTTTTTTGCATATGGTAGGGTACATTAAAGGCTACAAATAAGTCAAATTTTCTCAAAATCGTTCAAACCTTTTTTTATAAAAAAAATAATAACTGATTTTTTGGGGTTTTTTTTGCCAAAAAGGGGGTTGTTTTTCAAAACATTTTTTCGTGCATCTATACAGGCCTAATTGACATGTTTGGTGCAAATTTGATAAGTTTTAATAATAATAATAATATTTATTGTAATGTATCCCCTATCTTACTTTATACAATTATGAAGTCACAATGAATCGTTTAATAATTTAAATATGTTTGTGAGAAAGTATGTTCCAGTTTCTGGTACCGTTTATTACATTACTAGCAGTTTGATTTTCAACTGAACACAATGAAAAGTAATAACAACTTTTTACACGCGCCAGTATTTTATTCATCCTTACCTTGTTATTGGTATGCCCGCATGCAAGTACGCGGGTTGCCTTTTTTGTCGCAGTCGTAAATACCCACCGGCAATTCTTCCATTAGACTGGCAATGTTTTGATTTACGGTATTTCAGCAAGACTAAACCGGCTTGAGAAAATCCGTTTTGACCTGATGCAAAAGTGGCTGGCAACTCTATAGCAAGTTATAGTAATTTTATGTAGCCTACAGCAGTTTGTATAGCTTAATGTTGTAACAAGACTATCCCTTTGTAATTATAATATTATATCAGGTCGATATAACTATTTCTACACACGGTTGAATAGTTTAAATTATCACGATATCATCATCAATTCCTATAAAAGCAAGTGTACGTACGTGAGCAATATAATATAACAGCTGATTTCCACCCGTTAAAATTTTTGTTAATTTTTTAACTATAATGCAGAGGAATTAAATGACAAAACTACGGAATTGTCACACTTGAAACATGAAGTTGATAACAGAAGATGTTAAATATCAGCTGTAGATTCTCATTGTTGCAAATTGTTGTTTATAGGAAGCAAATATCAGCTGATTCAGAATACGGAATTCAGTAAAATCCAAAATCATCATAAAATATAGGATGTCCCATAAAAAAATCGAAGTTGTCACTTAATTCCTCAGCATTAAGGTTAAAAAAAAAATTACAAACCCCGTGTTTGTTGATTTTAAAAGTTATTTGTTTGTCCGAACAATGGTTTGTTAGTGTTGAGAGCGTTTTCATTGGTCCAAAACTTTCCGCACAAAAATATCTTCCTCTCAGTAAGGGTGTTTTAGAAACTTTACACCTCTCTAACTTTTAAACGGTTAGTCGTATCAATAAAATTACAAGAATAAAGAAGTCATAAAATAACTTGTATATCTAAAATTGTAACAAAATACAGTGTGCTCCATAAGAAATTTGAAAGTTGGCCGCCATATTGGAAAATGACGCCCATCAAATTTTTTAAATGGATACTTTTGGTTTCTCAGAAAACAAGAAAAGGTTTCCCATTTAAAGTTTGCTGACAGATTTATAGTTTACAAGACACCAATGGTGGCCCATTTAAAAGACACCCTATATTATAGCCTAACCTGAAAACATTTTAATAAAGGAATATTATGTCGAGTCGTAAGATGTTAACTTGACAATTATTTTTCTTGAATTTGCAGCAGATAAAATAAATTCCAGTCTGATCGATTCATTAAATTTAAATTGTATAGGCTCATTAATTAAAAGATTGTTTTTATTTTAATGGTCTGGGGAGGTTTATTCAGTCACTTCCCTCTAATTACTTCTACGGTAATGACTGTAACTTTGAAGTTGAGTGCGATTATATTTTCATGTTCTAGGTTTATGTCATCATAATATATGGATGATAATTAATTTAAAACTTAAATTTTTAACTTACTGTATAACTAGTCCATAAAGAACAATAGTTTCTATTTGTAACAAACACGCTAAAACATCTGTCAAACTTCAACGCTATCTAGTGCAAAATACAGTCAAATAAGTCATTGCTATTGGCAGTACGTTGTTTCTTCTTGTATCAATTACGGTTTACTTATACATACTGTACATTACAGGCGTTAAAATGTCACTAGGGGAGGCCCCTGCGTGCTCCGCACGCCAACTCCAGATGGAACCTTTTAAACCATATGTAATGTTTTCTCTATAATAAAGGTGTAATATTAATAATAACCTCAAAACTAAGATGGTAAATAATGTTAACTGTTCAAATCAAATTATTTCGTATATTTTATAACAGCAATTATAATTACTCACTATCAGTTACTGTACCGTATATTATCAATATAATGTATCTATTATTCGCCTACAGTGAATTCAAATAAGGTATATAAAAGAAGTTCCGAGTTTACATAGGCGAAAAGAGCTACTTAGCGCATTTTTTCAGACATACGACCTAGCGCATTCGATTCCTGACATAAAAAAACCCCTATATGGAAATTTTCATCCAAATCGTTAGAGCCGTTAGCGAGATCCCAGAAATAAATTTATATACAAGAATGGCTCGTTTAATAAGATTAGATAAATTGAGTTATAATTGAGATTATAAGAACAGAAAACAATACAATGTTATTTGTACTATATATATATATATATATATATATATATATATATATATATATAATTCGATCACGCAACTGAACCGCTGACTTAAGTTGAGCGAATTTCCAAAATTAAGTTCAAATGTTTTAGAGATTCAACCGAATATTTGGGAAATTGGTCTACTCATGAAGGCGCTGAATAGCTTTTGCACCTCAGCCACCAGCCCCGAATCACGCCCTGCTTCGTACCGGTCTCAAAGGAAAACTCGTTTTGCGAGTTTGCATCTCTACCTTGCGGCCTCGAATTATTACGGACTGCTTTGCATCGGACAAACCCTCTTCGAAAGATTGTATCCCGGCCGTCTGCCTGGGATCAGATGATTCCCCAACGGTGAATTCCCCACGTGTATTTCGACCTTGTACTTTTATATGTTATTTTACGTGTTTATCAATTTTGGGGGACCAGACGGGCTATAAGGTAATGTAAAAAAGAATTTGCAGAATAATATTCTATAGATATATATTTAGATAAACCCCGACAAATTTTCATTCTTACACGAAAAATCTAAAAAATGGTAACTTCTTGTAAAAAAACTTGCTTCCGATTGTTGTTTTTTGAGTAACGAACTCGTCGCAGCGACTTATAACACCAAATTTGGACCAAATCGGACGTAAAATGTGTCCGTTAGAGTACGAACACAAATATCATTTTTTATGACGTGTTCTGGGGACTATGATCGGTGCTCATTGACTACTCCCAACCTTAGGTCTCTCCGTAAAAGTCACTGCAATAGCTTATCTTTTATTTGGAAATTCGCTGAAAAAAACATGTAGTTTAGAAATTAATTACATTTTAATATACAGGATGTTCCCAAATTATGTTTCCAGACTTCCGCAAATTGTTCCTTTAGTCAAAACAAGAACAAAACTTCCAATAAACATAGGTCCTAAATCGCTTAGTTTCCTAGATATCCGCCATTTTGTTTTTTTGTACAAAATAATTCATATCTAGAGAACGGTTTGACTGATTGAGTTCAAACTTGGCATGAAGTTTAACCTGACAATGAAATACCTCAAGAAAAATAAACGATTAAATCCAACCATGCGTTTCAAAATGGCGGCTGTTTGAAAATTTCAAACCTAAATTACTCAAAAACCGTACATTTTAACGAAAAATGTCAAGATACCTTTTTTGTAGCCCTTTTGATTCCCTATCGGATGGTGTAACTGTCAAAACAATCGGATGAAGGATAATAGCTAAGTTAAAAGGTAATGGCAACAAAAATGTCCATACAATATTATAGTATTTACTGTGTTGGTATAGGATGCCGGGTTGAACAAACCAATTAGTATACATAACTTAACTGTTATCCTTCATCCGATTGTTTTGACAGTTACACCATCCGATAGGGAATCAAAAGGGCTACAAAAAAGGTGTCTTGACATTTTTCGTTAAAATGTATGGTTTTTGAGTAATTTAGGTTTGAAATTTTCAAACAGCCGCCATTTTGATACGCATGATTGTATTTAATCGTTTATTTTTCTTGAGGTATTTCATTGTCAGGTTAAACTTCATGCCAAGTTTGAACTCAATCAGTCAAACCGTTCTCTAGATATGCATTTTTTTGTACAAAAAAACAAAATGGCGAATATCTAGGAAACTAAGCGTTTTAGGACCTATGTTTATTGGAAGTTTTGTTCTTGTTTTGACCAAAGGAACAATTTGTGGAAGTCTGGAAACATAATTTGGGAACACCCTGTATATCCAATAATTTATATTGTTAAAATTATTAATATCAATCACAAATTTTACGTAGAGCCTATATGAAGCTTGTTATTTAAAAGTCATAAATTAAAATACAACTTGTAAAATGTTGTTTATGTATTTTTTTTTATACACATTTAACCAAGTAGAAATGATATGTAAAAACAAGAGCATAACATAAAAATATATTATTGACAAATATATTATTTCCTGTTGATAGTACTGTATTATAAATTCAAATAACCTGAAACATTTGCATTTTATGTTGTTAATGGTATGCAAATAGTTTTGTTTATAATTACTTGATTCCACCTAGAAAACGTTTTATTTTAAATTACGATTCTTGTTAATTGATTCTCTTTCGGATTCTACGCCTCTTCTACTTAAAAAAAATTGTGCTTTTAACATAATAATGATTATTAACAATTAACATGGGATTATAATAATAACAAAATTGGGTACCAACCCGTCGTCACTAAATAATAACTTCACAAAGAGAACGAATTATGAACTGATCTACAATTAGTTCTGATTTCCCAATATAACGAATAACGTTAAATTAAAGGTTAGACACACAGATACACAGAAACACAGATACACAGAAACACAGATACACAGAAACACAAAAACACACGTTAAACTTGTAACACCCCTCTGTTTGGGACGAGGGTTATCAAGAGAGAAAGCAGTCGTGGAACTACCGACAGGAGAGAAAACTGTCATGAATTTTTTTTTTTTTTTTTTTTTAAACTTTTCTTAGTGTTTTTTTTTTTTTTTTTTGCATGCCACTTTGTGCCTTTCGGCTAACGAGCATGTTTTTTTGGGTTTTTAATATTTTATGGTCCCCCGCGGGATTTGAACCCGGGACGTCTTGCTTATGAGGCAAGTACCATAGCGGTTGAGCTATGACAGAGGACAACTGTCATGAATATAAATAGTTGGTTATATTGGTTTAATCCGAAGTATAATCTTTATTAGCGCATTTCCATAGGAAAAATGAGCTATTGCAGGGGCCCTTATGGTAAGACCCAAGGTTGGGAGTAGCAAATAAGCACCGATCATGGTCCCCAGAACACGTTTTGGGGTGTCATTAAAAATCATATATACAGGGTGAGTTTCTACTGACACCATTAACTTCGCCAGTGTGTTCTACTCACTAAATGGAATGAAAAAGTTCATATGAACCCATGTCCGATTCTCAACCGTTTTGCTGTAGTCGCGTATTTGGTGTTTTTAAAAATCATGTTATTTTGAATCACTATTTGTTTGATAAAAGTAAAACTAATCAACGTACCGAATTGCAATTTAAACCATTAGAACAAAAATTAAATTTGCTATAGAATTTATAAAAATAAATTGCTATCAGACTGGGTGATAATGGTGATGTCAGTAGAAACTCACCCTGTATATATATTATGTAAGTCCATTTGTGGCCACATTTTAAGTCCGATTTGGTTCAAATTTGGTACGCATGTTGGTTGTCTACGTCGCTCGAACGAATTCGTTGGCCAAAAAAAATCCAACAATCGGTAGCACGTTTTTTGTCAGGAAGTAACCATTTTTTGAGATTTTTCCTACGGGAATGAATTTGTTTTTGAGTTTTTTCTACAAATATAAATGTAGGATGTTATTCTGCACATTTTGTTTTTTTACTCGACCTTATAGCTCGCTTGGTCCCCCAAAATCGATCAAAACGTAAAATACCATAAAATTTTATTATAATTACTTGTTCGGACATTTGCCATCATTTCTGTGTTAAATAATCAAACACGACGTTTCGGGAATACAAATCAATTCCCGTTCTCAAGTGACTAAAACTAACGGTACATAAACCCAGGCAACTAGGCCTATGTAAGGGTGAACAAAGTAAAACTCAAATTATTACTAACCTTAAATATCTACATGATGGATCTCAGAGTTAAGACTGAGAAGTCAAACACACCAACCACAGACACAACACAATTCATACACTAAGCACACGCAATGTCCGAAGGCAAATGTCCGAACAAGTAGTTATAATAAAATTCAACATCCATCATTAACAAACAATAACTTCAAACAGAGAATACCATAGAAGTACCCGGTTCAAAGCCATGTCGTGGATTCTACCATGGGGTTGGCGTGTGAAGCACGCAAGGCATTGTGTATTGATGATACTCCTAATATTTCGAATGTTGTGCGAAGCACACAATGTATTGTGTACTGAAGGTACTCCCAATATGCGGAATGGCGTGCGAACCATTTTGCAGCTATCCAGCACCGTCGTGAATAGATATATTTCCCAATTTTTTTTTTGAAACCCTACAACATAGGCCTATAAACTTAGTTTTGGAAATTTGCTCAACTCACGTCTGCGGTTCAGCTGCGTGGCCGAATTATTTCTATCTTGTACTATTTACTAAAACTAAATCAAAATCAGTTCATACGTTTGGGATCTACGATTCCACAGACAAATACACTCTATAAACTTATCACCTGTTCGCGTCGAAGGTTAAAAATTGAAATCTAAATAATAAAAAAATTCTATAGTCAAATAATAATTTTAGGTTAGGCCTATACTGAACCAACAATCGTTTCTTTAATGCACCTGCATTAATTACCATAACAACCAAGATAGCAAATGTAGACATTAAAAAATGAGAGAAAGCATTATGTCCATTTTTAACACCTGACGCAAACAGAGGGATGTTATAAGTTTAACGTGTGTATATGTGAGTCCGTGTATCTGTCTGTGGCATCATAGTTCCCAAACGGATGAAACGATTTCGATTTTTTTAAAGATGATTTGATCGAGACTGTTCTTAGCTATGATTCAAGAATATCTGTTCAACCGTAATGCCCATTTCAGAATTTCAGAGATATTACCAAGTAAACTGTTTTAACACAACTTACAAAATGAGGAAGCACAATTGCCATTTCATAGCGTGACGTGACTAAACTCTTACAGTTATTGAGTTTCAGCCTTTGAATATTCCACTGCCAATTTTATTTCGTCTATTTCTTCTGCCTTTACAATCAACTGTTACATTAAACTTCTGGTTTGCATTAGTCAGTGTGTAAAACAATGAAGAAAAAGAATTCACCGACGAAATCAAAAACTCAAAGGACGAGACTTATCGCTTGTCGCGTACTGCGAGTTCGTATATTCTACCTCATCCAAAAAAGTGCTCGGTAGGCCTAAAGAAGTCTTCACTTTAAAAAAAAAAAATCAACTCCTATAAAAGCGACTTTACGTCCGTACGTACGTACGTGAGTGACATATAATATAACAGCTGATTTCACCCATCATCAGTAATACTTAACAAACCCAGAGTAGATTATAGTTTGAGGTTATGTTTACAACTTCAATCGTTATAATTTCTTGTAAAGTAGATTTTTTTTTTTAATATGAGTTATAGAACTAATGTATGCTATAATATACGTTATAATATTTGCTTTGAGGTTATAAACTGTATATAAATACAACCTTTTATCATCAATATATTTGTTTATACAAATTTAAAGAAGAGATACTTATTCGTTTAACTTTGGCAACATTCGTACATCTTCGTATAACATATAAACATATTCGATTAATAATTTCTTCACTAAAATATTTATAACTTCTAAATCATTTGATTTATCAATAAGATATAAAAAGCAATTAAAAAGTACTATTTTAATCTTTCTTTAATAGGCCTATACAATAACGTATGTAAATAAAAATGTTAAACAAATAGGCCTACTTATTATTGTACACATTTACCCAGTTAAAAATCCTCGTCAGCATAGTTAGGTAGGCCTAGATAAGTAGGCCTTGATGTTGTTTTAAATAGATATAGTTTGATGTATTTCTTATGTGTATCTAATTAATCAGGCAGTGATTTTTCACGGGAGTTTACTAGTAATTCATTCTATTATAGCTGTTGTATCGCGTGACAATGATGAACTCGCCTGATCTGGTTTCTTCCTGTTTGTGTTTACTTCAGTTAACCTCAAACAGTCGTGTGTTGACCGTTAACCTCAACAGTCGGCTGTTATTAATTCCAACCATTCGTACAAGCTACAGGCTACACGTATCTTATATGGAGAACTTGTTACTTTCGTGAGAAAGTTTCTTAGTTTTTTTCTTTCGCCCGGATTAGAAAGCTCATAAGTACGGCTCATATGATATCATCAATGAGTCGATGATCGTCTGTAAATTAAAAACGAAAGAGGATGCAACAGCTAAATATAAGTAAAAGTAGGCGTTGCCGACTGTGTTTGTCGTGACAATCTTCGTAGGTCTGGGTGTTTCTTAACTGGTAAATGACCCGTTTCTACGCAGATTTATTGATTAGACCTACATATTCCCCATTCAATTGCTGTATAATATTGCACGCAAACACATCCAGCACAAATACAGCGAAAAAACGGAAATAACATCGTTGGAAGGGCGTTTTGATTTGCATTACAGAGTGTGGTAAAGTCAAAGGTAGGAATAAAGACAACAGACAATACAACCGTAACCTAGACAAGTTGTGTATTGACATCTTGAGGATAAAGATGCGTTCAAAGGTCAAATCTACTGTTCCAACTGCGTTTTTGTTTGGATTAGCCACATTTTAAGGAGAATTAATTATGGATGGATCAGCCATGAGCAGGGCCGGCGCAAGGACCATGCGGAACATGCGGACGCATGGGGCGCTGCCAGGGAAGGGGCGCCGACGCGCAGGTAAAAAGTTCAAGACCAAGGCGCCTTCAAAATTTGCCGAAAAATATTTTTTGCACCGAAAAATGTTTGCCTTAAGACGTGGCCGCCCTTTACGGGTTTTAAAAGAAACTCCCTATTTCTGTTTAGCGCTTTTTTAGGGACAGACAACCTATACCGCTATAGGGCACCATCGCATCCTTTCAGAGCAGGCGCCCTTTAGTTTCAGTGAAAAATTCGCCCCCCTCCCCTAAAGACGCAACGGCCGTTTTCGATAATTAAAAGAAATGCCATATTTGTTTTTGGCTCCTCTTTACGAACAAAAAAGACCACATACACCAGTTTAAGGCGCCGTTCTTTCGAAATCGGCGCCCTTTGGTTTCAGTGAAAAACCCGCCCTCTTAAAGACGCGACCGCCCTTTTCGGGAATTAAAGAAACGCGGAAACGCCCTATTTCTTTTGGCGCCTCTTTATGGATAGACAAGATCAGTTACAGGTACAACAGTATTGTATAGGGCGCCATCCTTTCGAAATCGGCGTCCTTTGATTCCAGTGAAAAATTCGCCCCCCTAAAGACGATACCGCCGTACATTTTATACTAACTTCTTTCTTGTATGTGAGTGTGATATTAATGTAAAAACTTAACATTAACCTCAATCTTACAATGTTACCGAATTACCGATGTTACCTTATCTTATTGACAATTATACCTAACCCTTTACGTTTACCACGTTGTCATGATATTACCAAATTGACTTGTGATATTGTAATGTTAATCTTACAATGTTACCTTTTGATGTTAAAAAGTTAAAATTATGTAAAATAAATATTGTAATATGATTAATTTGGTGTTTTCAGTATTCCACTTCCATCCCACTTAACATTTTAAGTCATAAAGACCATTTTAAGCCATTTTATCGTACATTTATTTAAGGTCAAAAAGACCGATACTATGTATATATCTATATAATTATATAAAAGCGAAATACCACTCACTCACTCACTCACTCACTGATCACGATTTCTCAAAAACTACCGAACGGATTGAAATGAAATTTGGTATGTAGCTTCCTTTAGGGCCATAGGTGCTTACTAAGAAAGGGTCAAAAAAAATCGAAATTTTAGGGGGGGGTTTGGGGGATTAAAGTTATTAAATCACGATTTCTTCAAAACTACCGAACGGATTGGAATGAAATTTGGTATGTAGCTTCCTCTAGGGCCATAGGTGCTCACTAAGAAAGGGTATGAAAAATTTCGAAATTTTAGGATGGGTTTGGGGGGGATCAAAGTTACTAAAATCATAATTTCAGATCTGTTATTATTATGACAATAGTGCTTTTATTATTGAGGATCTCTTTATATATAAGCCAAATACCACTTAGTGACTGAACACTTAAAAAGAATACAATTACGTTAAAAATACTGAAAATACCAACCACCACGGGTAACGCCGTACGGGTCAGCTAGTATATTTATATAATACACTGTATATATATAGAACATATTTTATATTTACTTTTATTTTTAAAATTGTTGCTCGATGTTATATATTAATTTGATTTTATATAATTTCAATTGGTATACATTTGATAATGTACCCATTTTTTATTGCAATAAGGAGATATATAAATATAGTCTATATACATATATAGGGGCGGGGGTTTGTTGTGTATAGAGGGGGGGCGCCAAAAATGACTCTCGCATGTTCAGGAAAAACCTCTTGCACCGGCCCTGGCCATGAGTCAAAAATCTAATTTTCGGGCAGGAGTAGAGTTCGACCGCCGGATTTTTCACTTGTGACGGTAACTATTGAGTAGGTAAACATTTGGAGGTTTTTTTCAGATAGTAAAGTTCACTAATTCGCTTCAAGTTGGTAAATTTTTCACGCAACAATAATAACTAACAAATTATGGATAAAAATTTATCAGTTTTACAATAAATGTTTTTTAACTTTTGATAGAATTCCTTTATATTTAGAAAAATTCGTTTTTTTATTTTAATAATTGATTTTACTGATATGATGTCAAATAAAAACTAGCGTGGAGAGTGTAAGTTACTACAGAACTAATATCATGTAACTGTGGTACTTAGGCAAACAAATACTTGCAATACGCTCGGATTAATTCTAAAGTAAAAACTTTTGAATATTTTATTTAATATACATTCTTATTATTATAAATGCAAATCAAATATTCGTCCACCAACTCCCGTGGCGAATCAAATGCAAATTATTAAATGCAGATTAGCGTACGTATTTTTTAAATTTTATTGATACAGTTACAACAAAACTAGTCAAGGGCTATCCAGCAATAATTTTCTGACATTACAGTCTGTGTGGTGAAAATACGTCCAGTGTCGCACTTCACAATACAATATACACACTTTGATCATATGCAGTTCTTATATACTGTAATTTACACTCAATCGTTTGGTTTCGTTCTTTTCAACCTCCGCAATAGTGGAGCAAATGTGCTACCTCGACATTACATCGTATTTATACTAACCTACATGATCCTTTCATTTGTATACTAACCTAATCCATGTGTATGGATTGTGTTGAAGGTCTGTTGGAGGTTGCGGTATATACATTATTATTAGCGAATTTCCATAGGAAAAATGAGCTATTGCAGTGGCCCTTATGGTAAGACCCAAGATCGGGAGTAGGAAATGAGCACCGATCATGGTCCCCAGAACACGTTTTGGGGTGTCATTAAAAATCATATATATATATACATGTGTTCGCACTCTAGCGGCCGCATTTTAAGTCCGATTTCGTTCAAATTTGGTACACATGTTGGTTGTCTACGTCGCTCGGACGAGTTCGTTAGCCAAAAAAATACAACAATCGAAAGCACGTTTTTTGACAGGAAGTAAGTATTTTTTTGAAATTTTTCATACGAGAATGAATTTATTTTTGAGTTTTTTCTACAAATATAAATTTATGGTGTTATTCTGCACACTTTGTTTTTTTACGCGATCTTATAAGATAGCTTGGTTCCCCCAAAATCGATCAAAACGTAAAATGCCATAGAAGTACCCGGTTCAAAGCCATGTGGTGAATTGCACGCAATGCTTTGTATATTGAAGGTACTCCCAACATGCGGAATGGCGTGCGAATCATTTTGCAGCTATTCAGCACCGTCGTGAATAGACCTATCTTCTAAAGCGAGAGATAATTGTCTGTCTGCTAAATGGATCTGGAATCTCCGTCTAAGGATTTTTGATTTTATATGGGGCTTTTGGCCACGAGAAATCGATTGGAAATGGTCACCAGTCTGGGAAAATTCGTTTTCTACGTCTTTTTATTAAATTAAAAAGTGAAATTTGTCCATTTTAAACAATACAAAGCACAGCTGATGCAAATGTTTTCAATGTCATTACAATAATCATCTGTTTTCTTTTAAACAAAGCACAGCTGAATGAGCTGATGCAAATGTTTTCAATGCCATTACAATAATCATCTGTTTTCTTTTAAACTGTATTTTATTAGAGGTAAGCCTAATGTTGTATCTATTTATAGTTACCATGGCAACGAATACTTCTGCTAAATAAACATACCCTTTATTTAGTTGTTTAATGTTATAGGCCTAACCTAAACGATGTTCACGGAAATTTGCAATAATAGTTATTGAAATCATAGCCCTGCTTATAATCGAGCTTTAGCTCGGTCTCCTGGTACTTCCCCAAATTGTTTGTTGATACCCTAAAACATAGACCTATAAACTTAATTTTGGTAATTTCCTCAACTCACGTCAGCGGTTGAGCTGCGTGGTCGAATTATTTTAAAGATTCAGAACTGTCATATCGAAGACTAAACCTCAGTTACCTCGTAGCTATTTCATTCTATAAGCTTTTGTTATGACATTGTATACAGAGGGGCTTTTAGTAAACCAAAACGCAGAACTGAAGAGAAATTTAAACATATTCAAGGTAACGGAACAACATGAAATTTTCAACTTATAGAACCTCTCGTACACGGAAAACATAGATATGCTTTGATCCCTGCGTGTCTGCTATGGAGTCATCTACCGTTGCATCGGACTGATTTGCAGCAAGCATAACCTTATTCTTAAAACAGATGGTAGATAACCTGCTAGATAATGCTAATAATATTAATCGATTTAAATATTATTCATTATTATTAATTGTTAAATCAATGTATTACATGCTTCAATACAATCTTCAAAATTAACTTTTAAATTATTATTATAAATTATGTTTCTAACAAACGTAAAAGGTGATATAAAATAGGTAACCACTTACAATCTAATTTAAAAAAAATATATATTACTAGCTGCTGTACCCGTGCTCTGCACGCCAACCCCGTTGGAACCGTCTATACACATAATCATGTTATCTTTAATAGTATAGAATTATAAATTTGGTTAATTTGGTTGCTATGGTAATGAATATAAACAAACGACATGTTGCTAAACTTTTTATACAAACAGCTGATATTTTTATAGATAAAATTGAAGGTTAAAGAAGTTTTCAAAGCCAGTTTGGCGGTACCCTGATGGAATTTCTAAATAAAAATATGCTCATTTTTTAATCTGGGAACCTAAAAATATCCATGAAAAATTTCAGCTCAATAAATCCAGTAGTTTTTACGTGATTGAGTAACATACATACACACACACATACACACACACACACAGACAGACACCATTAGATTTTTATATAATAGTATAGATTATGTAATTAAATGTTATTATATTTTTATGTAGTTTGTATAGATATAATAAAAATAAAAATTAACTAAATAAATTTAGATATAAATACAGTGGTACTTTTTAACAAAAGTTCTATGACTACAAATTTTTGTATTAAACAATTTGTTTTAAATTTCGTAAATAAAATCCGCTTGTTTTTTTTAGGCATGCATATTGAGTTTTATTATAAGTAGTAGTATTGAAACTAAATAACCTTATATTTACTTCTCATAAGTGTGAAAAAAAACTGATAATAATACATTATTCTAATGTAATAATAATTCTACAAATAATTAATTCTATCTTCAAATTATGTTTTTACTTTTTAGATCATTTTTGTTTTACTTTTATTAAGAAAATCAACGTGAGTACCAAATTAAGAGCAAATTGAACGTAAAATTTAGAGTGCGAACACATATATATAAATATTCATATATAATTTTGAATTACAACCCATACGTGTTCTGGGGACCATGATCGGATATCATTGACTACTACCGATTTCGTGCAATATAGCTCATCTTTCCTATGAAAATTCGATAATAATGCAAATTTGCATTTTGTTATTGTTACATACCTTCTCTATTTGCACAGCTATTTATTAGCCAATTTCCATAGGAAAAATGAGCTATTGGAGTGGCCCTTGTGGTAAGACCCAAGTCGGGAGTAGCAAATGAGCACCGTCATGGTCCCCAGATCACGTTTTGGGTTGTCATTAAAAATCATATATATATGTGTGTGTCCGCACTCTAGCGGCCGCATTTTAAGTCCGATTTGGTTCAAATTTGGTACACATGTTGGTTGTTTACGTCGCTCGTTCGAGTTCGTTAGCAAAAAAATCCAACAATCGGAAACACGTTTTTTGACTGGAAGTAATTATTTTTTTAGATTTTTCCCACGAGAATGAATTTATTTGTTTTTGAGTTTTTTCTACGTATATAAATGTATAATGTCATTCTGCACATTTTGTTTTTTTACGGGACCTTATAGCTCGCTTGGTTCCCCCAAAAACGATGAAAACGTAAAATACCATAGAAGTACCCGGTTCAAAGCCATGTGGTGGATTCTACCGTGGGGTTGGCGTGCGAAGCACGCAATGCATTGTGTATTGAAGATACTCCCAATACGGGGGTTGGCGTGCGAAGCACGCAATGC